>JASDQU010751051.1:8187-20650 GCA_032191745.1 Picea mariana | reverse complement strand
CGTAATTCTATTCATCTGTAGAGAGCCAAATTACATTTTGTAGGTGCTGAAAGCACATGCCCAATACTTGGGAAAACTGAGAGAAGTGTTAGTAGCTAGAATTGGCCCAAAGTAAAAAACCACAAAGGATGTACAAAGTAAGGAGCTGAGAGTAATCCCAAAAGAGGCAGAAAAAATCCAGGAGGCCTCAATAAAGCACAACCTATAACACGGCAGAAACACGGATTGAAGAGAACCTGGATGGACCAGGCCAGAGAGACAAAAACCCCATCGAGATCAGGATCCAAAGGGACCACAAGAGAGATTGCAACCACAGAGGAGGAAAAACCAGAAGTCGTACGCCCAAGACAGACCTCAAAGTGCTGACCCCAGCATCACAAAATCAACACTACACGCTCGAGAGATGGACCTCTAAGATTTGAAACAGACCCCATGAAGAAGAAGCAAAAAACCCAAGCAACCACTCCACATCACATACCAGAAGGGGACGGAGGGAATCCCGGACACCAAGACCATCGAGAAATCCCTGACAATGCATCAAGCCCTGAACAAACCAGCAGGGATGGATTGGTGAGGCCAAACCCTTATAAATCTTCAAGAAAATGCCTCCACGCACTCTAGAGGTTGAAGAAATAGAGGACTATAAACCAACAGACGATACAAAAGGCTCCAAGTATCAGATCTGAAGAGACAGTCCGAGAAGTAAAAGATACGGTGCACAAAAACCTAGATTTAAAGAGGAAAACTTCACTCTGGTCGGCTCAACCAAAGAGGACCGGTACCTCAGCAGACAAAGGACTGGATCAAGATCTTAACAAGGAAACCGCAGCAAGACTCAAGACTACCAAGAAAAAATGCGGCCAAAGATCTGGATCCGCGCCCTAACCCACGACAAGAGGCTGCATGATACCACAACACCGTTGAAGTAAGCTGAGGAGAGAGTCTCCATCGAACACGACCAACATAACTGAGGCTGCCATTGCCCCACTGCCACCGAGAAGGGAAAACAATCACAAATCGCCACAGAAAAGAAAGAGGGGTCTGTGGCTGAGGAAACGCTCGCCGCAGACCCCCTTCATTATTGCTATTATTCATATATATGCGTGTGTGTGTGTGTGTGTATTATTTAAATCACTTTGATTTGTAAAACACGTGTTAAGTTTTTTTGATAACACATGAATAATGTGTATATGATTTGGAAGGCTACAATATTAGACTTTTTTTTATAGGGAAGTCGCTTATTTGGAAGGTGGAAAATAGGCAAAGTGTAAGGATTGATGAAGATCCTTAAAAGGTTGGTAGTGGGGAGGGGTATAAGTTGTTAGACAATTTGATTAATGTTCTCGATGTGAATGTGATCTTCTTCTTGAATCAAGTCGCTTACTTAAAATTGTCTAGTATTTGAAGTCGGGAAAGGAAGCTTGCTAACATGCTTGGTTTAAGAGGCGGGGATGAAGGTAGATTGGGAAAATTGTATTGCATAGCTTATATCAAGTCATGTAAGAATCAAGGAAGTGGATAATGAATTGATTTGGTAAAAAATCCATGTCGGGGGAATGTATACTCCCAAGGTGGGCTATAGGGATTTATGTGATTTTGGTGGGATGGATGAACCTATATGGTGGTAGAAAGACATATGGAAGTTCAAATGTCTTTTAAAGTCTCACATTTTTATGTGGCTTGCTGTCAGAAACAAAACTCTCACCTAAGATGTATTGCAGAAGCGCAATAGTCATGGCCCTAGTAGGTGTCCCTTATGTAAAGAGAATGAGGAAACTATAATACCCTTGCTAGCGTCTTGCACATATTTTGTCCAAGTATGGAAGTAGGTAGAAGGTATTACTAGTTTAAGGAATGTTTGGGTGGGGGATTATATTAAGGGAGATTTGAAAACTTGGTGCTCCAATTCTACTTTGAAAAGGTTTGAAKCTCTCCCTTTGATTATAACTTGGGGTATTYGGCTTGYTGATAATGCAAGCATACTCGAAGATATATTATCCCTCCTATTCAATATGTTGTRCATAGTAAGTCAATCTTCGAAAACTTCAAACTAACTCAAAAAGAGAAATCACAAAAGTCAAATTTCTATAAAGCATGTCAAATTTCTATAGAGCATATTGACAAAATTGGAGCTTGGGCTTACTTTGATGAAGTGTGCCAAGGGGTTCTTGCTACGTGTGGAGCAAGGGGATCTTTTATCTAAGTGATTCTCATATTTTTATATGCAAAGCAGGGCTAAGCAGAGGTTCCAATAATTCTGTTGAATTAATGGCTCTAAAGTTATTTCTTATGCTCTTTACTGACAAAAGTACCTCAAAAATTCATATTTTTGGTGACTCATTAGTGCTAATTAACTAGATGCTAGGGGTTAACTACATGATTTTTGTTTTTTGTTTTTATTGAGACCTATATATGATGGGATTCAAGTTTACAAATATGCATTTAGCTTAATTTCATTTCATCATGTACATAGAGAAAGGAATAAGGAAGCATACAATATTTCCAAAACTGGATTATATCTAGTCCTGTGCACATGACATGTCTAGGAGTTCTTGAAGGAACAACCCTCTAATTATATTCTCACTTCTTTTTTATTGTTAGTTGGTGACAATGATAAATTGCTTGTTTAGTTTAATGATATAATTTGGGTATAATGTTATCATAGAAGACTACGACCGTTGTTTGCTCTATTTATTACTATTTGTTCTCATGACCTACTATTGTTTCTAAAATCTAAACCTCGTAATGGTGGTTTGTATTGCCATAATTAATGATATTGACCAAAGACAATGTGTGATTGATTGAATATCATGACATAGAAATTATTCAAACAATATGAGGGTCATTTTTTGTTGGTTCATGAGATTATTATTTTTGAGTTAGTAAATGAACAATGATGGAAACTTGTTAGAGGATAGGAGATTTCTATGATTTGGGCTTTTTGTGATCTTTATGTGACTATTATTTCCATGGACAGTGGAGATGTTGTAACGAGTTGGTATTTGTTTTTTTTGGATACGAGATTCCTTCTCCGGAATCATAAAATACTATAATCATGTTTCATGGACAATCGAGAGGTTGTAACAAAATGATATTTGTTTTTTTGTGGATATGAGATTCCTTTTATGGAATGATAAAATGCTATAAGCATGTTTCATGGACAATTGAGAGGTTGTAACGAGCAGGTATTTGTTTTTTTGTGGATATGAAATTCTTTCTCTTGAATCATAAAATACTAGTAGCATCTACAAAATATAGTTTTTTATTTGTATGAATAAAATTACTATTTTTTCCCCCGGATGGGGTGTTAGTGGATTCCCCGTGGCGGCTGCTGGAAGCGAACACACCTCACCGCAGCACGGAGCCACGTGACGGGCCCGTGCTGCAGTACCACACCCTCCCGACAGTGTAATGGCATTTAAATGCCGCTTAATGCTCGAAGCATGGGGCATTTACGCCACCCTCTGCTCCCACGCAGCTTGTATAATGGCTCACTTCGTTCGCTATGACATATCACTTTGCAAGCGTTCGGAAGGGCTCTCCCCTTCGCGACGCATCTACCACCCGGCTTGCACAGAGACTATCCTCTTCTTCGTCTCTCGGCATCACTGGTCCAATTCTGTCCCGCTCTGCTCTCCGGCACACATGAAGGAAAGGATAAGGGGAAAGCCAAAGAGGGGCTCCCCCTGGAAGCCCCGCAGACCCCCGGTCTCACTTACGGCATCCCCCGCGACTGGATCTTCCACCCTCCCGCAAAGCCTGTCGCCAGCTGCCACCCCGCCTCTTCTTCATTCCCTGCACTCTCGCTCTGCGATAAACCCGCCCCTTCCGCAGCCTGCGCTTTCACATTCCCTGGTTCCCATTCAGCGTGGGAAGACCCCGACTCCTCGCTCTCCTCAGGACCCTCGGATGCATTTTATGGCGACAATGTCCTTCCCCAGATCCTCGAGCACTTGGAGGAGCGCCCCTGCGGCTTTTGGAGAGTACAAGCGAGCGCGCCACCTCGACAGCGAAAATTTTAGAGAACGATTGGGTAGTCTATTTGACCTGGTCTTCGAGCTTAGAAGGGAGATGGCGGACCTTAAATTTCGACTGCAGGCTACAGAGGACAATGTTGCCACCTTTCTTCAAATCCTGTCAACCATGAAGTCGGAGCTCTCCTCGGACCCCGCTGGCTCTTCTCCGGGGGAGGTCCCTGACATTGCACTGGATAGCGGTCGGCGACAAACAACGGAAAAGCAAAAGGAGGCGGAACGTAGCGGCCCAGTGGATGATGAGGAGCATGGGGAGCGGAGAGAACAACGCAGGGATGACCAGCCTGCCAACTTCGAGACAGAACCATGGATAGACGACCTTCGAGCCACGTGGATTGGTTATTAGACAGGTGTTTTGAATTTCTTTTTGTTGAACATCTAGTGCCTTTGGGCCTTTAGTCTAGAAGCAGCTAGGAGAGTCTTTGAGGTTTTCTGAACATGCAACTTTCTCAGACTTGTGTTCAGTGGGCTAGCTGGACTGGTTTCCCCTCTGTTGGGGCAGTCCAGCAAGTTCAGACAGTTTCTTTTTGTACTCTTGCAACTCTGTTCTGCTATAGCAGGTCCTAAATATAATATACATACTTCTTACTTACAAAAAAAAAAAATTACTATTTTTTCAACAAAAAGAAATAAACTTCTAAAAATCTTACACACATAATATTAAAAAAATATTATACATAATTTTAATAATTAAATGACCACCTTACTATGCAACAACTATTTTAATTATTAAATAAATATAAACACCCAATTGATAAATCTATAATGGTGAAATTAATTATTTTTTTTCACACAGAAAAAAACAGATCCACTGTTATTCTATTAGAATCAAGTGTTCTTTAAAGATTACAAAAAGATCTATACGATCAATAATTACTCCTCAAAATCTTGATATGTTGATATATACTTTTGAGCAAGTTTCTAGAGAGTTGCTATTGACAGTTGTCAATTGCTTTACATATCATATTCTTACTTATGGAAAAAAGAAAAAGTAAACTTCCTTCTAGTGTTTGGTTACATTGGAATGTAACATTAGAAAATCATAAAACTATATGCATTTACAACATTTTCTTTGTAGCAACATTTTCTTTGTAGATCTCCTCGTAAAAAAACCAACCTAGGGGGGGCTGTCCAAAGCTTTTTTGGAGAGTTGATCTGCCACTGTGTTGAATTCTTTATGGATATGCATGAAGTGAATTCCTTCAAAACTCGCCTTTATGCATTTAATTTGTTCTTTCCAGCTGTGTAGATAAATCAGATCCATATTTGAGCAGTCATTAATCCAGTCAATAATGACTTTGGAGTCACCAACTGCCATCAAAATTCTTATGGGCAGTCTTTGTGCAAAGAAAAGAAACCCCCAAAGTCCCAAAATTTCAGCCGTCATGTTGTTACCTTTTCCTCGTGCAAAGTGAGCTTTAAAACTATGATAAGCACTTAATTTCATGTAAATTCCAACACCACAATTGTCATTCACAGTTGCTCCGTCAAAGAAACCCATTGGATTATCATCAAAGAAGATTGGGTTTAGTATAAAATCCACTTTGTCCACATCTCTCATGCCTTTAAATTCTTTAATATCAAGTAGAATTTTGGAAATAGTTCTGGAGTCTTCTCTTTGCCAATTTTCAAACATGATTTTGTTCTTGTACTTACAAATTCTCCAGCTAACCAGAAAGGGTATACATATCATCCTTGGATATTTTGTAAACTAGTGCAATAAGTTTCTTTCCAGAGTAGACAACATCCATGCATCTGAAAAATAGAGGGAGATTAATATTTCTTTCCAAATGTATTGAGTGGCTTCACAATGTATGAGCAAATGTTCTGTTGTCTCATCGTCCTTGAGACATAAACTGCAAACATCAGGTTCAATGCCCCCCCTTTTCCTATAATTTGCACCGGTGAGGATACCGTCTTTCAAGCATAACCACATGAAACATATAATTTTGCTTAGTATATTAACTCTCCAAATGGACTTGTAGCACCATTTACAAACTCCATTATGTGTGTTACTAGAAATGCATTGATATGCCAAGTCTGCAGAAACTGATCCAAAAGCCTTGCTCCATGACCAAACAATTTTATCATTTGAATTATTAAGTGATACTCCGCTTCTTTTCAACATTGTAGTGAAACTGTTCCATAAACCAAGTTGGTTGGCATTTATCCAAATTTGTGAATTGCTAAGTGTGTTTGGAATGGCTGCTTGTGCAATGGAAAAGATACCCTTATTATTGAGGAAATGGATTAAAAGTGCATAAAGTTTATATGAAGAATTATCTCCAATGAATGGATCCTTTCCAATAATAACTTGTTTTCCGCTCCCTATTTGCCAAGCCAACCACTTCTTAATGATATGAAATGAGATCATAATTTTTTTCCAAAAAATAGAGGCATTAGGGTACTTGAAGTTTCCATTCCTTATCCAAGAAGTCAAGTCGACTCCTTTTATATATTTTCCTTTAAGAATTTGAATCCAAAGACTATTACCAAAAACCCCCCTCCAACAGGATTTAGCAGCTAAAGATTTGGCAAACCAAAAAATGTTTCTTATACCCCATCCACCAACATCTTTAGGAGTTGCAATGGTTTGCCACTTGGATAAATGAAAACCTGTGTTTTTGTTCTCTCCTCTCCATAAAAAGTTTGCCATAAGTTGTTGAATTTTGTGCATAGTAGAGGCAGGGACCTCCGCTAAACTGAACCAATACACAAGAATACTTTGGAGCACAACTTTCACTAAAACCAATCTTCTACCTAGAGAGAGCCATCGATATGTCCAATTGTTAATTCTTTTAACAATCTTCTCAATCAACCAATTCCAATCCACTATTTTGTATCCATTTGGTTTTAAACAAAAACCTAAATATTTCATTCCTTCCTCCAGGTTTATGAATGAAATGATGAACTCTGAAAATAATCTTTGTTTAAGACTGGAGTCAATGTTTTGTGCTACAAAAACTGATTTTTGACAGTTAGCCTCCATTCCTGATGCTGAACAAAAAATTGCTAAGATTGATTTAAATTCCAGTCAATCTTTATATTCCCCGCCCCCTAGGATTAAGACATCATCTACGAAGAGAAGATGTGTCACAATGATTGTGGTGGATACTTTGAGGTCGTGAAAGGACCCTTATTCAACAACTTTTCTCAATAATATACTAAGACATTCTACAACCAGAAGAAACAATAGAGGAGAAAGGGGACAAGCCTGTCGGACTCCACGTTGACTTTGGAAGAATTCTGTCGGGGACCGTTAATTAATACTGCCATATGTACTGTGGAAATACAGGCCATGATCCACTGGGAGATCTCCCAATTTAAACTAATCTGAGTTAACAACATCCTGAGAAAATTCCATCTTACCTTATCACAAGCTTTTTTCAAATCTAGCTTGAGTATAATTGTGCTAAGTTTCTTTGTCTTAACAAAGTGTAAGCATTCTTGAGCTATGCCAACAACATAAAAAATTAAGCGGTCCTTTAAGAAGCCAAACTGTTCATGTGAAATAGAAACTGCTAATTTTGATTTAATCCTTGTAGGGATAATCTCAGATATGATTTTGTATACAAAGTTACAAAGTGCGATTGGCCTGAAATCATGAAAATTCCTTGGTTTATTAACTTTGGGAATAAGTGCGAAGAAGGTGGCATTAAGTGAACCCAGAACAAACCCAGACACTCTGTATTCTTTGACATCTAAGTGAAGATCCTCCACCAAGATCTCGAGAAAAGGCTGAAAAAGTTTTTGTGTCCAACCATCGAGGCGTGGGATTTTGTCTTTAGGCATATTGAAAACTGTATCTTTAACTTCAATAATCGAAACAACTTTACTGATATCTTCACAATTTGATTTACTAAATTTTTTTGGCAAATGTTCAAGTACCTTAAGCTGGCTACGTGTATCTTCAGACTCGATGGATTTGAATTGTGATTTGAAGTGTTTCAAAGCAATCTTTTTAATTTCAGAATCAAATGAGTGGAGGACACCTGAATCATCTTCAATATCCCAAATTGTATTATGTGACAGCCTCATAGTGGCATATTTATGGAAAAATTTAGTATTCTTATCTCCACTGTTGAGCCAAATAACTCTACTTCTTAGTCGCCAAGTATCTTCTTGAATAGCCATAATCTTTTCTTTTTCCTGCTTCAGAACCTTAAGAATGTCCAGATCAACTTGCTCAAAAATCTGAGTCGAACACTTATCGAAGATTACTACCATATTGGATTCTATTTAGAGCAAATCCGATTGTAATTGCGCTTTCTTATCTCTTTGCCAATGGATCACCATTTTTTGTAGGTTCTTTAACTTTGAACATAGTAGTTGGATAGTGGAGGAATCTGACCATTGACTCATATAATTCCACGTTTGCTTGATGAGTGAAGCAAAATATTGATCCTTGATCCAAGTAGAGTTGAATTTAAATGGTGGCGAAGATTTCTGAGAGAAGGAATCGAGTTGGAGGCAGATCAAATTATGATCCAAAATGGTAGAATTGATTACCCAAGATCTAACCTTGTAGTTGTTGTTGAATAGGGAGTCATCAAGGAGAAAGCGGTCCAGTCTCTTTGCTATACCACCATACTTAACTCTTCCATTCCGCCAAGTAGGAGTAAGTTTAGTAGGTTGGACATCCACTAAGCCAGAGGTGTTAATGAGACTTGTGAAGAAATCTGAGAGATGATCTAATATGGCTGAAGCCCCCCAAACTTCCCTCATAGAAAGTGTGAAGTTTAGATCTATGCCCACCATAATGCCTTCTTCGTTCAATAAACCAGACTGAATAATAGGGAGTCAGAATAATTCCCTATCTTTATAGGGGGCATAACAATTTAGCAATTTAACTTTATCTGTTGACTGTTTAATCCTTCCTTCCAGATAAATACCTGCAAGGGTGTCAAGTGTAGTTAGCTCAAAAAAGGCTGGATTCCAACCACTCAACAATCCACCAGAGCGTCCACAAGGGTCCAGAGCCACAACATTCCAAGAGGGAACACATTGAAGGAAAATCCTAAGTGCCTTGTCACTGCTTACTAAGGTTCCTTGGAGAAAAATTATATCATAGTTAATCTTTGAAATAAGAGTTTTAAGGGAGGCAGTTTTATGGGGTCCCCCAAACCCACAAATATTTAGGGAAAGGATGATCATAAAGGAACCTGAAGGTTCGACTGGCCTGCTCTAATGGCCGAAGAGGAAGACAAAATAGGAAGGGTCGTGGATAATGGGCATTCCGAATTTTGTAATTCTAGATCATCAAAAGAGGCTAAACTTTCCTCCATTGCTCCTGGATGAGTTTTAGGTAGTTGAGCTCTATTTTTTTTCTTCGAATAGTGACATTAGAGTGAAGTGAGGCAGATGGAGGAAGACTAGATAGGTTAAAAACATGTAAGGGTTTGGGAGCAAGGGAGATCAGAGACTTAGGAAAGTGACTAGGAGTAAAAACATAAACCTTATGGTGGGGGTCACACGTGACAAAGACATCCATACAAGTGTATTTAGTATGGTTCGCTTCAGGTTCCAAAATAGTGAGAGGCGTAGCATCCAAAGGAGCGTCATCAGGAGGGGGGAAGACTGAAAAGCTTCAGGACTATTAAAGTCAAATCCCATGGGCCGCAGAGCACAATTATCAACCGACTTCTCAAGATTTTTCATGAGAAGGCCCCATAAATCTCCAAATAAATCAAGAACCCACTTTTCATTACACTTCAGGTATTCAATTTCAGCCGAGGAGAGCTTATTGAAAAAGGAGGGGAAAAATAAGCGCATCTTACCTAGAAAGGAGCCGTCGATAAGCCCCGCTTCTGAATCTTTTGTAGAAACATAAACCGTCGCAAAAGGATTGAGCATTTGAGATCGAACCATGGTAGTCGGGCAACTTGACTTGAGATGTCCCGTTTTCCAGCATACATGGTAACAAAAAGGCTCCTTCCAAAAGTCGACTGCTTGCAGGAAATGGACATCCCCGATGGAGATGTCTATAGCATCTAGAAGACCTCTGTCCAGGTCAAGCTCGACCAGGAGCCAAAATAACCTCTTGTTATGTTTGCGAAGCGACAATTCATCAAAATATATAAACTTACCAACAAAGTTTGCAATTGCTTCGAAAATCAGGATGGGCCAGAACTCAATAGGAAAATCTGGTAGAAGCATCTAAAAACTTATTTTCCTGAAGTTTTCTAGTAAGGGATTGAAACTCGGAAGCCACCTTTTCAACATTATGACACCTTTGCCAAAAATCCATGGCGAGCCTAGAATGCACAGAAGATCACTTTCAGAAAGAAAGTAGAATACCAACCATTGATTAGAAAGAAGACTGAACCTGGGGCAGTATCCAAGAATGGGTTTCCAGAAGGAAATCACCCACACGGATAGTTGGCACATACTCATCCTGGCGTAAAAAAACTTACCTACCAGAGATTTCTCCGTGAGGCCTAACACTCTGTCCATAGAAATATCCCAACCGAGAACACAACTAGGCTTGACTTCGTGGGTCTTCCAACATTTTTTTCTTCCGATTGATACGAGCTGTAACACCAACGAAACGATTGCGACCGACACTGAAACTGTGTAGGCGAGAGGCCTAGGGAGCAGAAGACGGTAGCGAGGAACCAGAGCAGGGTAAGGGATCTAGAGTAGGAGGAAGAAAGGAACTGTCCGCACTGGGGGATGCACTAAAGTGATGGTTATCTGAAGGGCTCGTGTCGGGCACGTGACGAGTGCCAGGTGGTCGAGATTCGAAGGGTAAGAAAGACACCTGTCGAACATTTGGCAGGGAGATTAAAGCAGGAGTAAAAGCGCTAACAACAACAGGTGTGTGATGGGATGGAGATGTAGCTCGCACTGCAGTCAAAGGCAGAGGAAGCTGAGGAGTCAACACCTGATGATGACAGTCATACATGAGTTTGTATGTCTCGTCGGCGAGGAAAAGGCCATCCTTAGCCCACAACTCGTCCTCGTCAACCCAGAAAAGATCGATGCTACTGGCCATCTACCCTAGAAACACACCACAAAGGCTGAGACGTAAGATACGACCATTTGACTAAAGAGAAACTCCACAGTTGCAGAGGGGAAAACAAGGTGACTTGGCATCATCAAGGCTGGTCAGTACGGGCACAGGAGAAAGTACTGCAATCATCAAACCTAACCTCTAAGCATGACTACTGTGGAAACCCTAGGGAAATCTCTTGTCCAGACCATGCGACACAGACCAAATTCAATTTATATATACTTCTTAAGAAACCACAATTGACATTAACTTCTTTGTTAATAACAATTCCCAATGGTAAAATTAATTTGAAAGTGATGGTTGATAAATCGATAATGTTGAAATTATTTTGAAAGTAATATAAATAAAATAGTAAAATGAGGAGGAGGATGAAACAAAAGAGGATGTAGTCCCGAGATTATGGATGGCCCAGGAAGAGCAAGCAGGGCAAGCATCTCAGGTGACAGAAACTCCAGCAGTCACTAAAGGGGAGAGCTAGATCTACCCAAAGGGTTTCCCCATGATCCAATCCATGGGATACCCACATAGCATTTGATAAGGGATGTGATCTCAGCATGAAGGTCTGGGCATGAAGTAATCTGCTTATGAGTTCACTGTGTATGAACCTGTATCAACATGATCTCCTACGGAGTCCGATGAGTCTCCTGCGGAGCTAGTCTCGACATGAGGAAGAGGTATCCACTTGCCTAAGAAAAGAGGGATAGGCTCGGCTCTATGAAGTTAGACTTCTCTTAAATTTTATTTTTTTATGAAACTATTTTTCTTTTTTTTAATTAATATGTATAAACATAATATGTAGAAATTAAAAAAGTTAAAAAAAAAATATTTTTTTTCTAAATTTTAAAGAGGATAAAACGTTTACACACTAAATTAAACATCGATATTTTTTTTATATAAATTTTCATAATGCATTAATGCATTGTAATGTACATCTTATTTTAACACCATTATAATAAAAAAATATACATTATATATTGATAAACTTTTTATATGATTTGGATTTGGAGTTTCAAAAGATTTGGAGGAGGTAACATATTCATGACCAAAGTCCCCATGGAATAGTTCAAAGCTTCTAATGTTATTTGCTTATACATTAGATTATCTTTTTTATTAATAAATTTGATAGCGGCGGGCCAAGATGTAATACGGATCCCTTACCTAGAATTTTTTTGTTAACCATTGGTCACCGTTACGAAAATAAAATAGTACGGAGTGTGTTCATACGCGCACGATCATGGGCTGAGCGTGTTTCAATAAAGTAAAATGTCTCCACTTACCACCAAAACTTTTTCCATACTTTTGATTTAATGTCCCCCATGACCCAAAGTGTACTTCTTAAACACCAAAGTTATAAGGCTTTATTTAATGTCCACACAAACTAAAAAGTATTTCTTACACACCAAGTATTATTTGTTCC
>JASDQU010751050.1:32097-45758 GCA_032191745.1 Picea mariana | reverse complement strand
TGCATGTTAGGGTTATAATCTAACCCCATTAAGTACATATATATGTTTCTATGTATTAGGGACATATATATTGAATAAGGAACATGTAGTGGATATAGTGTAAGAGATATAATTGTAAGAAGGATTACTAGAAGGTTCCACCTACTAGAATGTTCCTAGGTGGTTAGATAGAAAACTATACAATGAAGGATAAGAAATGTAATGTGATTTGTTTTGAAGAATATTGTAAATGGAGCTCTACTCATATGGAGGTTTTCCCACTAAAGAGGCATGTGAGCATTTCTTTCATCAATAAAAGTATCATTATTTGTGGTATTCTCATTTTTCTACAATTTCCTATTGCTATTATAATCTATCATTTCTACTCTAAATCTTATATATTATGTTATTGTTTTTTTTAATCTTCTATTTTACTAATAAACAACACGGTGACGCAACTCAAGAATTGTTGTATGAGGTGAGAAAATTTGTTTCTAGTAATGTAGACTGGAGAGGATGGCCTTGATATTGTATATTTGGGAAGATATAACTAGTATCTATGTTGTTTCCAGAGGGGATATTATTCTTGTGAAATTTCAGACCCCAACCCAGTTTCAATCTCACTGATTTTTCAGCCAATGTTTAATGCCGAAACCCAGTTTTATAACAAAAAATAAAATTCAGCAGAAAAATAATTTTTAGAACTGAAACATGAGGATTTTGAACATCATTTATAACGCAGAAATAAAATATCAGCAGCACATAAACTCAGAAAAATCTTGACACATAGATTTTTGGTCTAACAACGACCTTGGAAAAACCCACAAGGGGAAAACCAGTGAGAGAGGGATTTTATTATTTATGGGCTTCTGAGAAATTATTTTACAGCATATTCATCTTCAGAAATTACACAAACTTATCTATACAGTCCTGAAGATTGCTCCTCAATTTATGAACCATAAATCTGTACAACAGTACGACTATCCCAACAATGAATACTGTATGGATTGTCCTCGATATGCATGCCAAAATTCTGCTGCAACTGTACGAAAATCCCCAGAAGTGCAATGCTTTGAAAACTGTGCCAGAAACCTTGAAAATCATGCCCAAAATTTATGACAGTACATTCCTTGAATTATGTGCAGGTCTGTACAGACTGTATGGATTTTTCTCACCTAGAAGAATGTGCCCAACACTCTCCTCAATTTATGTTCATGGAAAAGATGTACATCAGCCTTGGAATGCATGCCAATACTCTCAAAAATTCATGTTGTTTTTCTCCTCGAAATATGTGCACATTAAATGTTGTATGGACCCACAAATATGTACTATAGGGACTGTGTTTCCTTGTTGTCTGCTCCCTTGAAAACCATGCCTACTACTTTCCTCGAAATGCATGCCTAGCTCTGCAAATGCTTCCTCTTCTCAAGCTCAACCTCTCTCCTTCTCTCTTTCTCTCCAAATTATGAATGAACAACCCAAAAATGGGTGTGCCCTCTAACCCTAATTGAACTCATGAGGTAGGTAACGAGTTTCTTAATCCTATGGTTGAGATTTGAATAGATGAGTGGATGAGTTGAGTGTCTCTTCACTCACCCCCTCACTAAAGTCATAAACTCACCTTTTAATTCTCATCTCACAAATTAAATGACTAGGCTCCACATTAGGAACTTTCTCACCCCTTAGGCACCTAGGTGATGAGAAACACTTGCCTAGGTACTTTTAAATTAAAATTTTAACACTCCCTCTTACCGAGGAAAGTGTTACTCACCACTCCAAGCTTGTCCCTAAAAAATACAAACTTGTCTTTGCCCAATGCTTTGGTGAGCATGTCTGCAACGTTCTCCTCTGTAGATATGTATTGTAGCTCCACAGATCCTCTTTGAACATAGTCACGGATGAATTGATAACGAATCTTGATATGATTAGACCTGTCATGAAAATATGGATTCTCTGAGAGTTTGATGCAGATCTAAATATCACAATAAATCACGGTAGGCCTCAACTGCACACCGAACAATCCCACCAACAACTTGTGAAGCCAAAGGGCCTCAAAACCAACATGAATGTCCACCATATACTCAGCCTCCACAAAACTCAAATCCATTGACTTTTTGTTCCCACTGAACCAAGAGACAACTGCTGAGACCAATCTGAAACAACACCCTGAAGTAATATTCCTGTCAGTGACACATCCTGCCCAATATAAGTTTGTATAGCCAACCAGATGAACTCCATCTCCTCTATGATAGTCTAGACTATAATCTATTGTACCACAAAGATACCTGAGCACATGTTTTGTTGCCACCCAGTGCAGTGTCCTAGGCTCCACCATGAATTGACTGAGAGTGTTGACAACAAAAAAATATCAAGCCTGGTATTGACCAAATACATCAATGACCCAATCAACTGACGATACAAAGTGGAATCCACCAACTGTGACCCAGAAGCATGAAGCTTCTTCTAGTTGGTAATCATGGGAGTGGTCATGGGCCTACAATCCTCCATATGAAATCTACTTAGAATGTCACACACATACTTCCCCTGTCCCATGAAGATTTGTCCAGGCTCCTGCAAAACCTCCAATCCCAAAAAGTAATGCATCAGTCTGATATCATTCATCTCAAACTTTGAAGCAAGTCTCTCCTTCCAGCTGTTGATGAGTCTCTCTTCTCCTGTAATGAAAAGATCATCCACATATAGAAGAAGAATGAGAGGATCCTCTCCAACCACAATGTAGTATAGGTTGGGATCCGCCTCACTCTTCTCAAGAAAAAACTACTGCAAATAGGCATCTATCCTTGAATACCAAGCTCTAGGATCTTGTTTCAGCCTATGCAATGCCTTCTTCATTCTACACACATGAGACTCTCTCCCATGAACCTCAAATCCCAATGGTTTATTAATATATACCTCCTCCTGTATAAGACCATTCATAAATGTGGTCTTCACATCCATCTGGTGGACCTTCCAACGCATATCTGCTGCAATGGAAATCACCGACCTGATTGAAGTATATATAGAAACTGACACAAAGGTTTCATCATAGTCGACTCCCTCAACCTATGAAAACCCTCGAGCCAGAAAGCGATCTTTGTACTTCTCAATATTTCCATCTACAACATGATTTAGTTTATATAGCCGCCTGGAAGTCACCACTGACTTCCCCTCAGGTTTAGAAACAACTTCCCAGACATCGTTCTTCATGATGGAATTGTACTCTTCCATCATGGAATTTTTCCAAACCTATCTACCAGAAGACTCTTCAAAAGTGGAAGGCTCATACTCCCGAATACTACTCACCATCATGATGTAGCTACAAAACCTCTTGAGAAGTTTACTCTCCCTCACTTCTTATCTAGGATTCCCCACTGAACCCTGTGCCTCCCTCAAAGTATCATGAAGCCACTTCGGCTTCCTCCTCTCTGAAGTAGTGTACCATGGAGGGGAATATCCTTGCTCAACCCCATATCCTAAAGATAGTGATCTTGAAGTGGACTCTGGAGTACTCGATCTTGAAACCTGTGGACCAGTAGGCTGCCAACCTGAATCCTGTGGCCCTGTCACCTGTGAACCTGTCGTCACTGAAGCTAGTGGCCTCGAAATATATGTCACTATAGTCTTTTGCGGACTCACCTGAATCTAAGGTGAATACTTCTCACCCTTCTCTGTCCCTCTAGATTTCCTAAAGGCTCTGTTCTCCTCAAATATGACATCCCTCCTCAAGAAAGTCTTCTTCGAGGAAGGAAGGTATATACATAAATTCTTTGAAGTCTCAATGTACCCAACAAAGATCCTTGTCTCTGTCATGGGCTCTAGCTTTTTCCTCTTCTCAGAAGGGACATGTGAATAAGTGATGTACCAAAAAATTCAAAGATGCCCCACCTCAGGCTTCTTCCCAGAAAAAGCCTCCACAGGAGTCATGCTCCCCACAACCATGTGATGACTCTTATTATGCAGATAAACTATAGTGTAGCATGCCTCATCCCATAGAAATAGTGGCAGCCCCTCATCATGTAGCATGGATCTCGTAGCCCCAACAATGGTTGTGTTCTTCCTCTCTATAACCCCATTCTATTGTGGGTTGTAAGGAACAATCAACTCTCTCTTGATGCCCTCTCCTGCATAAAATTCCATGAACTCCTTAGAGGTATCTCACCCCCATTCTCTGTCCTCAGAACTCTAATTTTCTTTCATGTCTGGTTCTCCACAAGAGCTTTGAACTCTTGGAACTGACTGAAGACCTGTCCTTTGGTCTTCATGAAGCAAATCCAAGACTTTCGTGAGAAGTCATCAATGAATACAAAATAGTATAGAAAACCAGTCAACGATGTCAAAGACATCGGACCACATATATATGAATGTATAAGATCAAGAATCCCTCTTGTTCTACTGTCACTTCTCGAAAAAGTAGTCTTGGTGTACTTTCTTAAAGTACACCCCTTTCACAACTCATGCTGCTCTGAACTGAAATATGGAACTCCTGTCACCATCTCCCTTAGTACCCTCAAAACCCCATGGTGAAAATGTGCCATCCTCTTGTGCCATAGCTCTCATAGGTCACTACTGCTGGTAGTATGAATCAATGCTCTCGCTGGATGGAACATAAGCTTGTAAAAATTCTCATATCTAGTCCAAATCACTTTGGCCGAAGTGATACTAGACCCCTTTGGGTAAAAAAGAATCTACCCATCATGAAAAAATACCTCAAAGCCCCTCTCCTTAATAGAAAAAACTGACACTAAGTTCTTCTTCAAGACCAGAACATATAGAACCTTTGTCAAAGACATGGGAGGCAAAGACTCCCTCTAAGATGATATAGTCCCACAACCAGCTGCCTTGACCACTCGATCATCTCCAATAACTGCTTCAACATCTCCAATCTGTGTGAGGTCTTTCAAGTGCTCACGAACCCATGTCATATGGCGAGAGGCACCACTATCAATATACCAAGTATTTGAATGAGTGGTCCTCGTGGATAGACACACAACCAAGGAAAAATCCTTGTCAAACTTGGTGGAAAACTCTTCCACCGTTTTTGAAGTTGTTGTTGGTTTCTTATTCTTGTTAGGACACTGACCTGCATAGTGTCCAAACTTATGGCATGCAAAGAGCTTGACTTTTCTCATGTCTTTCTTCCCTTCACCCTTGGGCTTTTTTCCTCCCTTTGGACCCTTTTTGAACTTCTTATTTTTGCTGGTAGCAAGAACCAAATTCTCCTCCTCATGACATGTAGATGAACTGCCATGTACATAGCCTCTCTGGGTATCCTCCTGAACAAAGTCATCCCAAAGACGTTCCCAGTTGGGAATCTTCTCCCTAGAAACAATGCCCCCGACAAGAAAAACCCATTGTTTGGAAATTCCATTCAATGTTGTTCTCACAAGCTCACTATCAACTATGGCCTCCCCCATAGCTCCAAGCTCATCTCTTACCTGTGCAATCTAGTGAGGTATGTGACCACATTTTCAACCTTGATCATTTTTATGCTCTTTAGTTTTTCCCTCAAAACCATTTTTTGGTTCTCATTTGTACTCTGATACAATTTAGTCAAAGACTCCCACATCGCATAGGCATTTTTCTTCCCCATCAAGTGAGGAATCAAATGGTCCTAGATGGCATCAAGAATAATCCTCTTATCCTTGATACTCTTCTTAGTATAAACTACAAGAAGAGTAGCATCAATAGGTACCACCACATGATGAGTTGTGTTATTTTCCACAATGCCCTGCAACTCATTTTTGTCCAACAGCAAGATCATGCTCTCCTTCCAAGCACCAAAATTTGTTGCCCCTTCAAGTTTGTCCTCAACTCTCAAACCTGTAGCCATTGAACCCTTTCTATTGAAAATGAAAAATTCAAAAATCTTCCTTGTGAAGTGACTGTTGTCCCAACTTTATGACTTGCTGAAATATCTCCGCTGCTTTCAACTCAACTCTGATACCATGTAAAATTTCAGACCCCAACCCAGTTTCAGTCTTGCTGATTTTTCAACCAATGTTTAATGCCCAAACCCAATTTTATAACAACAAATAAAACTTAGCAGAAAAAATAATTTTTAGAACTGAAACATGAGGATTTTGAACATCATTTATAACATAGAAATAAAATATCAACATCACATAAACTAAGAAAAATATCGACACATTGATTTTTGGTCTAACAACGACCTTGGAAAAACCCACAAGGGGAAAGCCAGTGAGAGAGGGCTTTTATTATTTACGGGCTTCTGAGAAATTATTTTATAGCATATTCATCTTCAGAAATTAAACAAACTTATCTCTACAGTCTTGGAGATTTCTCCTCGATTTCTGAACTAGAAATTCATACAACAGTATGACTGTACCAGCAATGAATACTGTATGGAATGTCCTCGATATGTGTGCCAAAGTTTTGCTACAACTGTATGGAAATCCCCAATAGTGAAATGCTTTTAAAATCGTGCCAGAAACCTTAAAAATCATGCCCAAAATTTATGACAGTACGCCCCTCGAATTCTATGCAGGTCCGTACAGACTGTACGGATTTTTTTCACCCAGAAAAGTGTGCCCATCAAATTCCTCAATTTATGTGCCTGAAAAAGTTGTACAAAATCCTTGGAATGCATGCCAATACTCTCTGAAATTCATGTTGTTGTTCTCCTCGAAATCTATGCACATTAAATGTTGTACAAACCCACAAATCCGTATTGTATGGACTGTGTTTCCTTGCTTTCTATTTCCTTGAAAACTGTGCATGCTAGCTTCCTTGGGATGCATGCCTAGCTATGCAAATGTTGTCTCTTCTCAATCTCGACCTCTCTCCTTCTCTCTTCCTCTCCAAAAGATGAATGAACAACCCAAAAATGAGTGTGCCCTCCAACCCTAATCAACCTCATGAGGTAGGTGAGGATTTTCTTAATCCAATGGATGAGATTAGATTATATGAGTGGATGAGATTGAGTGTCTCTTCACTCACCCCCTCACTAAAGTCATAAAGTCACCTTTTAATTTGCAACTCACAGATTAAATGACCAGGGTCCACATTAGGTACTTTCTCACCCCTTCGGTGCCTAGGTGATGAGAAACACTTGCCTAGGTACTTTTTAATTAAAATTTTAGCAATGCTCAAATAAATAATAAATGTTAAACTTAAAAGGAATAAAGTATTTTGTTGAATTCATGTAGACACATTCGTCAAGATAATGAGAACTATAAATTGTCACTTAACACAAAAAGATAGTCTCACTTTTAATAAAAATAGATTTGAAATCTAATTATGGCTTGTGATTCCCTTGGACGTAAGATATATCGACTTTTCTTTCAAATATTTGATGTCATGAAAAAATTGGAAGGTCCATTCCTCATCCAAAATAACATGATAATTACGTGATAATTACAAGACAAGCATTCAAATGCTAGACTAGTTGATCCTAAAGCTTCTTCAAGTGAAAATTTTGATAGACTATTCATTTGTTTATGTTGAGTTGAAATTGTTGATTATTTGGGTTGATTTTCATTGATGTCAACCCTTGAAGAAAGTCTAGTAGCAAATTCTGGTAGCACAAAGGTTTGGGTAATGGACCCAATTTTGTTTGATGTATAATGGTATGAGTTTTAATATATTTGAGGTAAGACTATTCTAGATGGATAGTGCATGTCATGCCATTTTCGATGGTATTTGGAAAGTCACATAACTCCTCACGGTTAGAGAGTTATGGCCATGTGAAGTTGGAGAACCCTCATGAGTCATCTAGAAGCCCCAAAAGGTCAAAGTACTCAAAGTGGTTGCAAAGAAGAAATTATTTAAATAATAAAGTGAAGTGATGAGTGTGCTATAAGTCAAAGTGGATACAAAATAAATTATTTAAATAATAAAGTTAATGGAGAAATTACTATGTGGACAAGTGGTTAGAATTGAGTTACCCCTAAAATAAGGAAAGTGGTTTAACATGGTTAGAAGGTAACCCCTTGAGAAAGCTACATAAAAGTATAAATAAGAGGCAAGGGTCTCTAATTTAAATTACACTTGAGCATATTGAATATCTATAAGTGACTGAGGTAACCAAAGGATATCTAAGGTGAATTTCAGAGGGAAGGTGAAGTAAAGAAGGCCAAAATTCAAGGGAGGATAAATTATTTTAATGATGCTTTCTAAGGTATGTTATTTACAGGTCATCTCACCATTTTCACAATAACGTTTTTTCTAGAATGATTCAGAATGCAAAATATGGAGCTCGTTGTGGAAACATATGCAAGTAGTTGTGATCAAAATTTCAGCTTATGGTTCGTTGTATTTTTGAAGTTACACTCCATGGAAAATAGAGTTTGTGGCTAGTCTTGAAACTAGTCTAAAACAAGTGATTCAGGTAAAAACGTCATAACTTCTTCATAACAAATCCAATTTTAGTAATAGAAAATCTATTGGTTAGAGTACAATCTTGAGTATTCTTTGTACTATTTTCAGATCCATACAACAAATATTTCGTGCGGGGAATGCTCTACAAGATCGCTCTCTAGAATAAACCAAAATTCAACAATGTATGCCATGTTTTCTATAAATCCTTTTTTGAGAGGTTCCAAGCAGTGAAACTTGGAGGAATTCCATAAAAGACACTAAGGAATATTGTGTACTATTTTCAAATCTGTATTCATTACAGGTACATCGTTATGATTATTTCAAGTTAGGGTTGTTGGTTAATCCAAAATTAGTCATGTGAGACTAAAGTAAAGCTTAATGAAAAAGCTAGTCTCTTGTTGCTAAAGTTAAAGAAGGTTTTCAGGTATGTGATCATATACATCAAATCTATTACAGAGTTACAAATCAGATTTGGATGATGAAATTCATGAGGCACTTTGATTGAGGTACATGTTGGGTACATGGTTGAGACAAGTAGTTGATAAGTTGGCACATATATGAGGTGTATAGTGGATGATGTTGATACATCTTGATGAGTCATAGTTTATGTGTATTTGATGCATGATTGGTACATATTTGGTGCATGATTGATGCACTCATTGATGGTACAGATTGAGGTACAGGTTTGTGCATGGTTGTTGCACTTGTTTATGGTACAGGTTGATTACAGGTTGTTTAGTACAGGTTGTTATAGGTTGTTTGGTGCAGGTTGATTGATATAGGTTTACAACAGTATATCTCACAGTGACAGTGTGACAGTGGTTCCATCATTCTACTTCTATGATAGGGTGGTTGGACGAGGCAAGGATAGGTGATTGTAGCCACCTTTCAGTTGTAGTCGGAGAACATAGGGGGTTGCAGCCTCTTTTTGGTTGTAGCCATAGAATTGAGGAGTTGAAGCTTCCCTCATGTTGTAGCCTGACAAACTAGGGGGTTGGATCCTCCTTCCAGTTGTAGCTGGAAAACAAAGGAAGTTGGTGCTTCCCATGAATGTGATTCTTAAAGACATATAAAAAACACATTTTGTGGTTTTCTCTCGCTTTAGGTTTCCACTTAAAAATAATGGTGTATTGTGTATGTGTATGATTTCTCATTTGTTCATTGTTTATTTACTCTGCAACTATTGGATGATAATGCTACATTAATATAACACTTGCATTTTATGGTTAAAAATGATTAAATTGCTCTATTACTGATTCACCCCCCTGTAAGTAATCCAACATAAATAATGGTGCAGAGAATTTGGTATTGATAACATGGAGAACAACTCATTCTATAAAGTTTAAGTTTAATGTGGCATCTAACATGGAATAGAAAATGAACTTGTTGTACTAAAGGTAAAAGAGAAAAATATATTAGCCCTACTTCTATAATAGATTAAATGATAGGTGCATGAAGCCATCAACATTACTACTAAATCATTGTGAAATTAAAAATCAATTACTACTTCTTATATAATTGAACTATTTTTATAAAAAATTGTAAAAAAAAATGAATTTTTGTCTTTTTAATCTTAAATGATCATCATTTAAACTTCATTATTTTCATATAATTTAATTATTATCATAAATAAAAGATTTTGAATTTTTTTTTTAATCTTAAATTATATTCATTTAAGCTCCATTGTTTTCATAAAAAAATTAACCTATTAAAATAATTTAATTATTATCATAAAAAAATTTAAAAGATTTTGAAATTCTTTTTTTTAATCTTAAATTATCTTCCATTAAGCTTCATTGTTTTCATAGAAAATTAAATCATTATCATATTGTTTTATAGATTTAGAAAATTAAATCATTATCATATTGTTTTATAGATTTCCTTTGAGCATATTTTGAGTGGAACTTTGAATATATGATCTTTGTTCAAGCCCTTTGAAATTATAAAACACAATTGCTCAAAAATTCTCTCAAACTCCCATTTTGTATTTTCTTTAAATCTTTTTTAACAGAATAGTTTTAAATTTTTCTATTTCTTAAAATTATAAAACACAATTGCTCAAAACTTCTCTAAAACTCCCAAGCCCTTTGAAATTATAAAACACACTTGTTCAAAAATTCTAGCAAACTCCCATTTTGTATTTTATTTAAATATTTTTTAACATAATAGTTTAAATTTTTCTATTTCTTAAAATTATATAGCACAATTGCTCAAATTTTTTCTCAAACTCCCATTTTGTATTTAAATAATTTTAATTTTTTCTATTGCTTATACACGATGCAAGAGAATCGTGTTTGAACATGTGTATATACATTCTAAAGTAGCAATGAGTGCTTAAAGAGTATGTTTATTGTAAATTAGGCATGAGTGCGTAAGGAGTATATGTCGTATTATTGCTTACATCATATAGAGAATTTATTTTTTAATATTTTTTTTATAAAAATTGGGAAATTTGTATTATCAAAAGGTTGATCTTGAAATTATTGAAAAAGTTGATCTCAAAATTATTGAGGAGTTACAAAGTTCTTCAAAATTTAGGTCAATCCAACGTTTCATTTAAACCACTATTACAATATATTAATGAATGTTTCAAATACTCAAATGAAAACTTCACATAGAACAATCTTACTAAATATACCCCCAAAAAAAGCTTTTAAGATAAGAGTGAAGTCACACTACATCTAAATTAACATGTTGGGAGGAGCTGGCTGATTTGGCTAACTTACTGGCCTGATTTCGTGTTACCGGTGGTTGAGATGTGGTATGTGATGACCTCTTCTTTCTTACTACCATCCAACCTTAATTTGCAAATGTTGAGGTACTTGTGATGTTTGTATTTCCTGGATTATCTTAATCTCGAGCTTTTATTTTTTCCTCATCCAATACCCCAACATCATCAGCCTGATCTGCCTAGGAGGTTGATGGATGAGGAGAAGACTAGACTCAAAGTCCCTCATCTGAAGCTTGAGGGGAAGACGCCTATTTCTCCAACTTCTGATTGGATTTTCGACTCATTGGTTGAAGAGGAGGAGATGTCTTTTGGCTAACTTGGGGAGGCTTCGAGATAACTTTATGGTTGTCATTTGATCCCACCCACCAAGTGGATTTTCGAGGTTTTCCTTTCTTCTTGGACCCTTTGGGACAATGGGTTGCAAGATGTCCTGTTTCAAAACAAGATGTGCAACGCGAGGAGGATCTCTCATATTTTTTACCACTAAGAATAACTTCAGTGGGAATCCTTTACTAAAGTCCATTTCCACGCACATACGAGAAAAAGTGGATCCTTGAAGTTTCACAACATGCGAAGTGGAACTTTCCCAATGCTGAACCAATGGCTTCAAGTGAAGGTAAACCCTAGAAATGCAAGGGAAGGTTGGGAAGTCTCACCCAAATAGAAGCTGAAGAGAGAATGTAAGTGGATGGATTGAAGTTAGGAGTCGAGGGTTTCATGCACAAACCTGAAATGCCCCAAAAACATGGACCTGAGTTGAGAATCGGATCATGATCTTCCTCAATCTCGAACTCAACAATGAAGAATCCTTTAGCACAAGTATGAATGAAGGGTTGTCGCTACATAATAGGAATAGTAAGATCCAACTATTGAGATTAGCTAAATTTGACTAAAAACCATTGAAACGACAGACCAAAATCACACATTTGTAGTATTCTTCATCCTCCTCAACATCTTGACCCATGAGAATAATAAAGAGAGAGACTTCTTGAACTGGAAGATACGAAGAAGAAGGAACAGAGAACCTCATGAAAATTCGAGGCCCTAGTTCAACAACCTCATGAAAATTCCAGGCCCCAAACTTCCAAGGAGAGGTTGGCCTAGACACCGTAGAGAAAGGAAAAACCCCACTACTTGGGGCACCCGCAGAGACAGACGCCACCGCGGCCATTGTACGTGATGAAGAGTGAAGTGGGCTGCAAGCCAGCTCTCAAAAAGGCAGTCAGCGGCCAGGGTTAAGCCACCGCGCACCACGAAGAGCTGCACCATTTTTATTAAAATATTAAAATCATTTTTTCAAACCATTTCTTCAACAAGTACCTCAACCTTAAAGATGCAAAATTGAAGAACAAGTACCTCAACCTTAAAGATGCAAAATTTAAGAACAAGGCGTGGGCCTTTGATCCTCCTTTCATTTTATTTGATAAACATAACCGAAAGCTATCATTCACTCATACTAATGTCACTTCGATTAAAATAAAAGGCTCTCGATAGCCACAAAAATTCTCCTCCGAGTTCCTATTTTAGACGTGATCAATTTCATTACTCCGCCACAATTTTACATTCTATATATATCTATCAGTAGAGATTCGAATAAAATGTATAGATTAAAAACAAGTTCTCCACGTCCTTGTTTGCAATGGCGTCGTAGATATTATAGAAAAGTTAGAACAGATATCTTGACATATGATAAAAGGTAGAGTTCAGTATAAATATTGACTCAATACTAATGACTTGTCATTTAATAGAACAGATATCTTACATATGATAAAAGCTGCAACATACGCAATTATACATGGTGTAATTTTACAGTCGGACGAATAAAAACTGCATATCCTTATCGACGTGGTAAGACCAGTCTTAACATTTTATTCTCGACATATTCCACTCTATACACTAACTGACAGTTGCTACTCAGAGGTATCAATCCTTTTGTTTTTCCTGTATAATATTTTGTCATATATAATATACATATGGTATTTTGGTTCCAATACTTGCGACCTTCTGCTGCTGCCACCCAGAAATAAGTGGTATGAGAAATAATGATTGAACCATCACTGTGAAAACTTCATCGTACGTCATGCCCATATGCGGCCTGCACAAAGTTGTTCGATATTAAGAAACTAATTAACCATGAAACGTAAAGAAAGTCGAATAGGAAATAAGTCTATCATTTTTTCTAAACGTTGGGAGATCCATTCGTTAAACGACACGATACGATAGAGGGCAGACTTTTTACGTGAAGTGTTACAGAAAAACATATATGTTCTGCCTAAATTATTAGCGTATTAACTGATCATAAATAATTTTAACAGATGGACCGTTTTTGACACAACCATTTGGCGCTTATAGAGTTGGAAACTAGTTATAAGGATCTTCCAAATGATAAATCTCTTCCCATACTTGAAAGTAAATTTGCATTACACCCTGGCAATGGCTCAAATATAATTCACAGGTAAGTCATACCCAAAAGAGATATCTATCGCTTCAAAACCAAAGCAGAATAACCTTCGGCGATCCTTGGTTGTTTGTATGCAAACCAGTACTACTTTATCAGATGGTTATGTTCTGTAATAAAAAATATAACTTAAATGGAAAGAACTAAGTTTTTAAG
>JASDQU010751050.1:19728-32077 GCA_032191745.1 Picea mariana | reverse complement strand
GTGGGCCTTTGATCCTCCTTTCATTTTATTTGATAAACATAACCGAAAGCTATCATTCACTCATACTAATGTCACTTCGATTAAAATAAAAGGCTCTCGATAGCCACAAAAATTCTCCTCCGAGTTCCTATTTTAGACGTGATCAATTTCATTACTCCGCCACAATTTTACATTCTATATATATCTATCAGTAGAGATTCGAATAAAATGTATAGATTAAAAACAAGTTCTCCACGTCCTTGTTTGCAATGGCGTCGTAGATATTATAGAAAAGTTAGAACAGATATCTTGACATATGATAAAAGGTAGAGTTCAGTATAAATATTGACTCAATACTAATGACTTGTCATTTAATAGAACAGATATCTTACATATGATAAAAGCTGCAACATACGCAATTATACATGGTGTAATTTTACAGTCGGACGAATAAAAACTGCATATCCTTATCGACGTGGTAAGACCAGTCTTAACATTTTATTCTCGACATATTCCACTCTATACACTAACTGACAGTTGCTACTCAGAGGTATCAATCCTTTTGTTTTTCCTGTATAATATTTTGTCATATATAATATACATATGGTATTTTGGTTCCAATACTTGCGACCTTCTGCTGCTGCCACCCAGAAATAAGTGGTATGAGAAATAATGATTGAACCATCACTGTGAAAACTTCATCGTACGTCATGCCCATATGCGGCCTGCACAAAGTTGTTCGATATTAAGAAACTAATTAACCATGAAACGTAAAGAAAGTCGAATAGGAAATAAGTCTATCATTTTTTCTAAACGTTGGGAGATCCATTCGTTAAACGACACGATACGATAGAGGGCAGACTTTTTACGTGAAGTGTTACAGAAAAACATATATGTTCTGCCTAAATTATTAGCGTATTAACTGATCATAAATAATTTTAACAGATGGACCGTTTTTGACACAACCATTTGGCGCTTATAGAGTTGGAAACTAGTTATAAGGATCTTCCAAATGATAAATCTCTTCCCATACTTGAAAGTAAATTTGCATTACACCCTGGCAATGGCTCAAATATAATTCACAGGTAAGTCATACCCAAAAGAGATATCTATCGCTTCAAAACCAAAGCAGAATAACCTTCGGCGATCCTTGGTTGTTTGTATGCAAACCAGTACTACTTTATCAGATGGTTATGTTCTGTAATAAAAAATATAACTTAAATGGAAAGAACTAAGTTTTTAAGRCATGCCTGTGCTCCACTTATCCATTTGGGAGGATTAGTGTCACCCTTTGTACTTGGGAAGGGGCACCTGGCCTGCTTCAATGGAATTGAAATCCTCCAACAGAATCTCATAATGCCTTTTGACWTCTTCTGTGGATTTCCCACCACCAACCATGGAAGCTACATTATTCCAACGGTCAGGAGTGTCTTTGTCATAGATAGCTAACGCCTTCTCAAATAGTTTGTTTTCTTCGGATGTCCAATTTGTTGCAGTACTGCTGGAAGAATGCGAGGAAGAGCTCGATTGACTAGCCATATTACTAGTAGATCTGGAACGGACACCTTCAAGCACAAGTTCAAAGACGATGTTTACAGATGGACAAGAAAGAAAACATGTAACAGAAGATAGGGGGAACTTAATTCTATATACTCATATATAGACACCAGTGCCAGTTAATGCTCTTAGATTCAATAAAATTCTAAAACCAGTGCAAGAAACCCAATTATTTGATTTGCTACAGGAGCAATACGGAGGTTGGGAATTCCATAGAAAGCTAGTGAAAAAGAGGAATCCGATGAGAAATTTCAATAGAAAACTGTAACTCAAAAAAAGAACAACATATTAAAGAACTTGACACATACTAGAATCAGTAGCAAAAGGTAGGAGTAAAACGTAGTATCAAGGCCAAAAATAATTGCACAGAAATACCTACTGAGCTTTGAGAAGATTGGATACAGGAGGGACTCAGAGAGGAACTGCAATTCAAGTTCCTGGCAAGGGCTGAAGGAAGCAGTGTGCATTGGACGCCATAGTTGGAGATCCTTATAAATAGAAGGAGGTCCTATTCTGTAAAGTGAGCCAGTCATCGAATCTATGGGCATTAGGAAGTGATTCGTCTCCATTCAAGCTGTACGATGGAGCCTGAATCCAGAAAATAGGTATCAAATAGCTATCAGAATCCGAACAAAAATTTGTTTACAATCGCATCAAATTTGAGATTAAATTTGTAATGAATAATTTAGATGGCATCAAATTTATTAGAATATAAAATGTTTCATAAATGTGAATTTAAGATGAATTTACATCTGAATAGACCTGTGGGATACTGAGACAGCTTGACTAAACAATTCGATGGTTCTGTCTGGTGGATTCCTTTGGCTGCGGGGGTCAGTTTGATTGGTAGTAGTATTTCTCTGGGTATCCAATCCCATTATTGTTTCATTGTTAGGGAATAAAATGGAAGTGAATGAAAATTCAAATTCACAATGCTATATTCATTAGGGAACGAAATCTAAGTGAATGAAAATTCAAATCCTTAAAAGTGCATGTGAATCTCCTAGACCATCGAGAGAATATGGGTATATTTTATGAAAATGATATGGAGTGTGGTCCTTGGAGTGCGGGGAATATGAGTTATTTGTCAGTGCCAACTTGATGTATTCTTTCTAAAGAAAATTCTGAAAGCCTGACCGCTGAGTAACAGACACAATTTGGTCCTCTGACATGACTGTAGTGGCAACAGTCAGCGATTTGGGCTTGGTAGGAATAGCTTTAGCAATACGGATTGACCTACATAACTTCAGACCAGTCGTGATATTCCAAGTATTTGTTAGCAAAGCCTGAATTTTTGGCAATAGAAATATCTGTCTATGTGTCACATGATGTTTCCTTCAATAACGTCCGAGGAAATTGCAGCGAAGCAACCTCATGTTACCACATCAATATATCACATCCTATTTTATTCTATCCCATTCGATTGGAGCTGTGGCAACTTTTTCCACTCAATCAAAAGCATTTTATTCTAAGGGAGAAATTGATAGGTCTACTTTTTTCCAGTAAACCACCCACTTTTGGTCTACTTTAACACGTCGGTTGAAGACCTCAACCTCAAGGATTATCCATACACAGAACTTATTGATTTACAAAAACAATTGATTCAAGATGGTCTCGAAGAAACCCCGCTAGGGTTCGCCATAGCAGAGCCTGTATATGAAATTCTTGCAGACTGTAAGATGTACTGGCCACATCACTGTCCATCTTTGTTCTTACAACCTTTAAGAATCTGTTCTTACAACCATTATTGCATGTAACATGGTCGTCATAAGGATTTAGGGGGAATATTGTCTCCCAATCACATGAGCTTATTTATGGAGTTGAAGTGCATGGAGCCAACATTTAGAGGGCGTGATGAGAACAACGCCACCTCCTATAGTCCTCATAGAAGGGTGTTCTCAAGGTTGACCATGATGTACAATAATTCCATGTTTATCTTGATGAATATTTTTTGATTTATGATGGCTTAAGATGGAAAATCCTCTCTCTGATCTACAACGCGTTGGGAAACTATTAACACATGAAATTTGTCAACACACAAACTACTTGATATATATATTAACTTCAGCGGCGAGTGCTAATACACAATACAATAAATAAGATGATGTTTGGCTCCAACAACTTCTAAACAACTTCTGCAACTTACACAACCAAAGTTTGACTTCTGAGACTTCTTCGACTCCTCAGTTGATGTTGTTTCTCCTTCACGACTATGTTCTCTCTACCTCTCTACATCTATATCGACTAACTAAAGACTCAGACTTATAAAGACTATGACTGAGACTTCTTGTAGACTTAAAACGGATTTAACACTAAAGACAAAAATAAATTCGATTCACTCTTCAACTACTTAACTAGACTCAAGAAAGATAAGATCAACTCTATTAATAAATGTCATGCTTGCCGACTAATAAAAAGAACTGATTGTATTTGCAGAATGACAAACAAATCTTCGAACTGACAATTCGGTTGACTGACAAATCTACTGAAAAATTGACTCACTGGCAAATCGGCTGAGACGAAAACCTCACCGACTTGTAATTACTATTTCCAACACTCACCCTTAATTATAGGTAGGTGGGATTACAAAAATTTACATCAAAATTTAAATTGACATATGTTGTCATTCATCTATTACTGCACAGACTCCCAAACTACTACCGAGATACTGAAGTGCATCTCTTCCTGAAGCCTTTGTAAAAATATATGTGACTTGATCTTTTGACCTTCAAAATTCTGAACAAATTTCTTTGTTATTCACTAATTCTCTAATAAAATGATACCTTGTATCAATATGCTTGGTTTTCTTGTGAAACACATGATTCTTTGATAAACTAATGGTTGAATTGTTGTCACAAAATATTGTCGCTGCTTCATGTTGTTCCTGCAACAAATATTTTAACATTCTTCTCATCCAAACTACTTGTTGGCCCTTTACCAAGTTTCGAGGATTCTTGGTCATGTCTAACCTATTTTTGGGACTTTAACAGGCTGTCGAAGGAGGAGCGCAAGACGAAGCAAAGATCGCGGGATCTCGGCCCCTTTTTAGGGCTTTTTGGGTTTTGGGATCATGTAACGGGTATGTGAATGTTGGCCCATGGGTTTACCCATGCTTAGGCCCACTTTTGAAATATATATGTAGAAGCTAGGCGATGTAGAAGTAGTAGTGATCTATCTATGTGATCGAAGAATTATAAGGGCTCCGTGCATACTATGTAAAACTTGCAAGGCTAAGTGCAAGAGACTGTAAGAGAATGAGAGGAGGCTTTGTGTTGTAACCTAACTTGGGGAAGGAGTATCTAGCGAAGTGCGTAGATCTCCTTTCCTATGCAGAGGAGGGTTTTGCAGCTTTGTGCATGTAACTGATTGACATAAGATAATAGAAGAGAAGAAGAGTTGGTGGACGTAGCCCCAGGGTGGGAGTGAACCATGTATATGTTGTTTTGGTCTACTGTGTGCTATGGGTTGATGTGTTTATGTCTGATTTGCTTAAGTACTTTGATATAGATGACTGTTAGATAGATCTGATGTTGCTTTGTGCATAATAATCTGGATGATTGCTAGATCTAACCTACATGAATATGTGTAGTGCTTGAATCTGCTAGATCTGATGTGTTCCTGTATTCTAAGTGCTACTAGATGATGGATCTGATGGAATACTACGATGCTTTGTGATTAGGGTTTATCTGCGTTGTGAACTAAGAGTAAGAACTAATGAATATTAACTACTAAGTGCTTTGTTAAGTGTTTGAATCACAGATCTGTGTCCCAGCTAAGGTTGCAAGCATCTAAGTCCTGCAACCAACCTTGCCTCTACCTCAGGTACGACTTCATCTGCTTCGCACATGTTGCCGAAAGGGCCGGTAGTTAGGGTTTTGTTGGTGCATTGTTGTAGCGTTGAACCCTGGGTCTGCCCTTGTGCCAACAAATGGATCTATTGTTGTGACCTGAAACTATGATTGTTGGGAACTGAGGAAGAAGAAGCTTTGTGAGAAGATCTGAACTAAAACTGTGAAATATCTATGCATAGAACTATTGTGCTAGTGCGCAACATTCTACTTGATCTATGAAGCTCTGTGCCAAGAAGAAGGGTCAAATATGAGGAAAAAAAGGTCAAATCTAAAAAAAAAGAGGTAAGATCTGCAAGCTTTGTGCTCTAATAAAGGTAAGAATAGTGAAAAATTTTAAACCTGAAAGATTTATGCTCTGTAGAAGTAAGATAAGTGGAAGTTATTGTTTCTAGAGTATGAATCTAGGTATGGTTGATAGACTCTATCCTAGCTTGAAAACTAGGGCACTGATAAATGACAGAATATTTGATATAAGTAGATCTGATAAGAATAGTGAAAGATATGTTATACATATGCATAGAGAGAATGTTTGGACTAACCAATGGATGTAGGACCCCCGGAAAAATTTGTTGCAGGTTCGCTATTATGATCCTAGTGCATAGTACAAGAAGGATTAGGGATCATTTAAAAGAAAGAGAGGATTAACCCTTTGTTACAAGTGCAGAAGACCGGGACATCTGGCTAAGGAATGTCCCAGTGGAAGACCTAGTTGTATTTGTTGTAAAGATATGGACCATGAAGTATTAGATTTCCCTAGAATGATTGCTAAGGTTTAAAGGATGAATATGAGACAAGAAGACCATGAGAAAGGTCAAGCAACTGAAACCAGGACAGAACCCAAGAAATAATCAGAGAAAATATTTCTACAGATGAAAGAAACCTTGAATGACCATAGACATGTCAGCTTATCATAGATCTTCAAAGAAAAATAAATGTGTAGAAGCAAGAATAGGAGACTTCTACATTGACTGTGTTCTGGATGAGGAAGCACGGGTGAATATTATGACAGAAAGAACTTGGGAAATTCTAGGAAAGCCTGCTATGATTCCCTCATTGGGAGGAATAGGGTTATTCAGATAAAAATTGATAACCTTATGTGGAAGACTTACCCAGATATCTATGAATGCCAAGGGAACTTCGCCGGATGAAGAATTTAAAGTTGTTAAATTTATTGAGAACAACACTCCATTTGCTATGTCACTAGGAAAGCCTTGGATTGAAAGAGATCAGACCAAAAGGAAGGAAGAAGAAGTCCTAGAGCAGAAGCAGCAAGAATTAAAAGATTTCATGACTAGGAGGATCACACACTTGATTGAAGAACAGGAGAACCAAGCGAAGCTATTTAAAACCAAATACTTGGATGTCGAAGCTGGAATAATTCTATAAGACCCACAGAAGATTGAAGTACCTACCCCAAATAAAGAAGAATTATTACCATTGAGTTTAGGAAATAATCTCAATAGTCCGAAGTTACTATGTCAAGAGGAGATAAGAATCGGAATGGAAAAAGGAATATCGAGACAAAAATCACTGGGAAAAAGGCTAGAAAGATAAGTAAGAAGAGAGCTAAGATCGAAAAGTTACAGAATGATCCATAGGGAACTTTGCAAAAGGAAAATTTGAAAAATTGGAACTTTGTCGGGATATCATAACAGTGTCACATGGCACTTCGCCATGGAGAAGAAATATAGCCATTAGGAATAGTATAACCTTTAGACCGACACCCCAAATGGGGAGAAAAGCATTTATGGTCAGACGGCTTGCCACCAGACCATTGGGACCTTGCCATAACGGAAAGAACTAAGTTAATGAAGCTTCTCCGCCATTGGAGAGATCCATTGCCAGATTATCTACTTAACTCGCCGCGCCATGCACTGAGAACGCTTTTTCCAACCGTGATTATCTGAGCTCATAGAATAGTTGATTTTGCATAGTTATCATCACACTATTTCCATCCATCCTCTTCAGTTGACTAGTTACTCTTCTAATCCAAGACATTCATTCATGAGCACGTATGTCCGGAGAACTTAGTGTAGTCAAAGAATCTGTGAAGGAAGTACTCATCGACCTCATGACTGAAAGAGTAATGTCGATGTATATAGGTGTACAAATGTCATCGAAGAGAGGAATGCAAGCTTGCTCGTCAGCTGCTCATGGAGCCGGGCCATTCTGACAATCAATGGAAAAGAGAACCAGACATAGAGATGATCTAACTAATGCGAAGCTGATCCCGACCATATTTCCCGACTACATCCCACATCTGGTCGACACGGTGAGTCGTGATAGTGTGCCAAGAGACTTCGAGTACACCATGGTTATTATGTACCTCCCGAAGGGGATAAGTGCAGTTCGAGCGCAACAAGACAAGATCGCAGCATTGAAGTTCAATGACTTCAACCTTGGAGATCGTAAGAACCACAACATTCTCACCCCATAAAAATACCTGACCATGATGAAGGGGAAGAACTCAAAGATAATCTCCCAATCATGGACAATGAACCTCGCACAGTCCACCATGTTAAATGTAATGAAAATCCCATATTTAAGAAGGAAGTAGGAAGTGAATGCCTTTGTCAAGCTACTACTGTCGTGTTACCATGGCGGCTACTTATAGCTAGACCATCGTATTAAAATCAATATGACACTGATCCATAGGATCACAGGGTTGAGAATTCAAGGACCTGACCCATAGGAGTTCTATCCAAGAAAAGACACAGATCGCATACTAGCACAGAAGATCAAGGATACATACGGTGATGTTGAGAAGCGGACATGAGGCTACAAGGTAGCCTCCATCCAAAATGGGGCAGTGTGCCTAGAATGTCAGTTAATAGTTGGAAAGATGGTACAAAAGAAACAAATGACACAAGTCATGGTCTTTGTCATTGACCTCGCAGTGAAATGTGTAGAAGGTCTACAGATGAACTGGGTGAATTACCTAGTCAATCAGCTTGAACTAGACTGTCGCGAAGCGCAGGATCAGGGCTACGAGTTTCACTTCAGTTGACTCGTGATCCTCATCGCATTTGTTGCCTGAGAGATGCTGGAAGGTGAAACCTTATAGGACATCGAGTCATTCAAACCGTTGGCTGTGAAGTTCACCACACTTTGGTATTCGAGTGATATGAACAAACAATGGAAGTCGAATGATTTTTTTCATACATATTACGTTCAGTTGAAGATATCCATCGGAGTTGAACCTCGCATGACTTCAAAAACCTTACAGAGATTCTGACCCCTGATGAAGTTCAGCGCAGATCGACATTTCATCTACATTATAGCACGATTTGATGAACATAGGGAGAATCTCTAGTCGTATTATAAACTTACGGAAGAGTACCTAGAGGAGATCACTAAGGAATGGTCTGTAGAGCTCCTTATCCCTGCTGACCTTGGAGAGATGTTTGACTCTAAACTGGACAGCCCGGAGGCCACTTACAAAGAATAGGACACACCCGAAACAAGCAGAAGGAAGAAGACTACAGAGGTCCAAGATTTAAGAAGTGCCTCAGGAAGGACTACTTCAGTAGCACCTGATCGAGGGGGTGATGACGAAGTAGTATCCGAATAGAAGAAAGGTGAAGTAACACCACCCAAAGACGAGGTTGACCCCTTCAAGAAGAGGAATGTATCCCCCTTAAAACCTTCTTCCTGGAAGAAATCAAAAGCCACCATGACCAATATGCAGACTGTCCTCACCTCCGATGATTTTGACTTCATCATAGTAGCTCTAAATGACGCTTCACTGGAAATCATGGAGAAAAAAAATCCAAGAAGGAGGAAATGTATGATAAAATTGAGTTCGAACTCCGAGGGGTACAACATGCCTTTCCATCCAGTTGCGCAGTATCCACTATACCCCTACCATCGGGAGAGTCAGAATTGGGAGATGAGCTAGCCCAACTCCGCCGACTAGCAGATGCAACCGAAGCTCACCTTCGACGAGCACAAGAAGAAACAGAACAAGCCACCTAGGCCTTGAAGAAAGTGCAAGGAGTACTCGTAGAACAAATTCAAGTTGCAGAGTAGGAGAAGGTTTCCCTCCAGACAAAATTTGAAGAAGAGAAAGCACAGATACAACAAGGAAAAGAACAGTTTCTCATGTAGAAAATCGAAGTGAAAGAAGCAGTCAACAAAGCAATCCGCTATGTGACAGACTTGGAGCCATAGGCAGAAGACTGAGTCACGCATCAAGTAGAGTAGCTCGTAGAAGCTATCCAGCAACTACAACAATGAATAGTAGACTTAGAGCTCTTCACAGTGCCCAACACCCCGCAGGATGTGAGGGATCAAAGAGACGCAATTGATCAAAGCGCATTTGAGTGAATAAAGGCCCTTTCCATGGAATGCAAGAAACTCAATGATCACAGTTCCCAGACCTATGAGAAACACACTGAGAATCCAAAACTGAAGGCACTGGAGTCACAACTCCAAGAAGCGAAGCAGCAACTAGAGACAAAATAGGCGCATTTGAAACCCCTGTTAGTTGCAGAAAGATTGAAGCGATCCCAAGAGAAGTGCACTTCCCAGCAGCAGGTCCACACTATCCAAAGAAGAGTCATGGAAGTGACTCGGAGACTCCAACCTACATAGGATGAGGCTTGCCAAATGTTCACTGAGATCGAAGGTCGAGGAGAAAAACTGGAGCAGATCGTCACTATAGCTGAACAACGCCTAGAGGGACCTATCAACGAAGCAGTCATCCAAGAGTTCACTGAAAAAGAGGTTGTGGCACAGTAACAAGTCGAATGTTAGGGTCCTAACCCGCACATAGGTAGAAAAATATATTCGGATGTAATAAATGTCAATATTAATAAGGCCTTGCAATAAAATAGAATAAGTCAAATGTACGAAGACCTAATAGATGATTCCACTTCTAGAAGGATCTTCCTCTAGATGATTCTTTTGATAAACATATTTAGTATAAATAGGAGTCGATGGTATGAGAAACCTAGCTTGGATATTATTGTAATAGAGCTCTGCTCAACTGAATTTTTCCCCCTTGAAGAGGCCTGTGAACATTGATTTCAAAATCAAAGTGTTATTTATGTTGTTATTCTTATATCATTTCAGTGCTATTGTGGTGATTGTTCTAGTTATATGGTTGTTATTCTGCCATTTCTAGCATTCTATTTCTGTTATGCATACTTTTTAGATCTGGTATATTAGAAGTGGTCTCAGAGCACTTTCCTCGACAGAAAGTTTGGGTTAATTTTTTTTCTAGGGTAGAGATGTATTCCGACGTCTTTAAGCCATATACATCTGTCATTATGTGCATAAACCCACGGTTGAGGGATTCATACACGCAGGAAATACAAGTGGTACTTAAGCACACATCTGTTGTCCACCCTTGTAACCCCTCTTGGTACCTCTTCAAGTGGTAGCACATCAGACATCACCTGTGTATGGATTGGCCTAGATTACATGAATCCCTCTTTAGATAAACCAATCGACCGCCTGACTGCTATAGTGCCAACAAGAACAACACTTGGGAAGATACTCTTTTGTACCTGGGTAGTCGGGTAGTATGGATAAGGGTATGGTCTATCCTCCTTAGTTAGTGCCTTGCAATATTGGGCCGAGTACTACTGTTGGACCTCGCACGTATATTAGAGAGACATAGTATAAGGCAAACCCTTGTCTATATAACCCTTGAATACCTAACCCTTGTGGACAAAAACATAAACAAATTAAAACAGATAAGATCTATTGTCACGCAATTGTGTTCAGGCTGCCAAATCACTACACATTTCTTCCTAGTTAAGAATTTCAGAATTCCATCTCTGTAGTATTCTTCAGACTAGAGTATAAGACCACAACTATAAAAAAAAAAAAGTATGGAAATTTTTTCACCATTATTTGAGACCTATTCCATTGGATTCTTCTCTTCTCCCTTATCCCATTCATACATATCACTTTTTGGAAAACGTTTTGACCCCACCTGCCCATTTTTGGTTTCCTCATCCTCATGGCCCATACCCGTAGCCAAGACTTGGAAGATCGCTTCAATACCTTACAATATAGTATCACCGGGACCCAACAAGAAGTGAAACAACTCGTGCCAATGTTGTTGCCATCAATACAACCATGTAGTCCTCAATGGACAAAATAAAACAAGACATGACCACCCATCTTGAATCTGTCTTTTCATCACTCTGCACCAAGCTTCATATGCCTACATATAATCCTTCATTGGACTCACCTCCACATACTAAAGGTGAACATTCCTCTCATTCCCATAACTTTTAGTGCCATGGTGGAATCATGAAGGTGGGTTACACTTTCGTGACAATCTGGTCTCCAAAATTTCGAAAAACATTTTTTCGGTCGAACTAAAAATATTTTTCAGCCGAAAGATATTATTTTCGGCCGAACTATTTTTCGGCCGAAAAAATAAACGTCAAATCGAACGGAACAATAACTGTTCCCTCGATTTGCGTGTATAAATATGGTCGGCCGGATATTTTCTTTCCGACAATATGTTTTCAGCCGAAAGATAGTTTGGCCGAAACATTGTTCGGCCGAAAAATAGTTCGGCCGAAATATTGTTCGGCCAAACTATTGTTCAGCCGAAAGATGGTTTATATATTAGCCACACATCGAATTTCCAATGTTTGGAAAAAAAAATTGGCATGAGGTCGCTGCTCTATGCTCTGTGAGGTTTCAAAAAATTTTATCTCTGTGCTCTGTGAGGTCGTTGAGCTCAGGGGTCGTGGAGGTTGCGAGTGCCGCAGAAGTTGCAGGGGTCGTGGAGAGGTCGCAGGGGTCGCGAGCGCCATGGAGGTCACAGGGGTCGCGAGCGCAGAGGAGGTCGCAGGGGTTGTGGACAGCGTCGGGGATAGGTAAGTTCATTTTAGCACTAGCTCCTCCTCTTCTTGCTCTTTACCCTTTAGTTCAATTCTTTTTCCATTGAATATGTTTTTATTTTTTAATTTGTCTGTCTTTCTCCTTCTTAATATGTG
>JASDQU010751047.1:82601-96078 GCA_032191745.1 Picea mariana | reverse complement strand
CTCCAATCTCATTTCGTGCCGAAAATAATCCGGATCAAGTTCGTTGTTAGTCGTTCTCCCGACAATATAAAGTGGCAATTGTGTCGAACGCGTCGTTGGAATTTGACCCAAATGTACTAGTGCCATATGACAAAACCGGTCTTGGCCACAACAAGGAATAAATTATTAATCTCAAGAAACCTGATGCAAGTCCTTCATTTGTAAAAAGTGAAGACATGTACAATGCAAGTCTTTCTTTTATAAAAAGGGAAAGCAAGTATGATGCGGGTTCTTCATGTTCAAAGAATAAAAAAAACACTACAAAACTTAGAAGATCAGATCAAGGAAGACATCCAGAAGCTACTCATACACCTCAAAGCAAGTTCAGAAGAGAGACACCTTCATGGATGGATCAAAGAAGGTATGAGAGTGTCTTTAACGGTTATTGTTTTTCTTGTAATGAATATGGTCATAAAGCCTTAGATTGTAGGCATCATGGAAGAAAACAAGTCGGTAGGTTCAACAACAGTATAATATGTTGTAACTGCAATCATGTTGGACATATTGATGCACATTGTTACACTATGAGATGTTATAGTTGTGATGGATATGGCCACAAAGCCTATAACTATTGTAACTCAAGAAGACAGCCAATAAGAAATGCTTCACACATTCTGACAACAAGAGTAAATAAGAAGACATGGGAAAGAAAATATAAAGTAGAAAACAAGAAAGATGAGGAAAATATTGTTCCTGAAACTGATGAAGTTAATCATAGGAGTTTGGAGGATGAAACTACTAATAAGGAAAATTATCAAGACACGAATAAAGAAGCTATTGGTGCACATAATAATGACATTGATGATGAATCTCCAACGGTAGAACAACAAAAAGAATTGAGTGATGATTATCTCAGAAATATTTCAATCCTATTTTAATGGTACACTGAAACTCCTTATAAAAGAAAAATTAAAAAAAAAAAAAAGATCTATGTCCAGAAAGCTGCAAAGACTATGCTCAATGAAGCCAATTATCTGATGGATATTCCATCAATTAGTATTAATATTGAAGGGAAGCTATAAGCACATCAGTATTCATATTGAACAGAGATCAGCTCAGGATTAATAGTAGTAAAACTCCTTGTGAACCCCGTTTTGGAAGAACTCATTCGGTAAAATCCTTCAAAGTCTTTGGAAGCAAGGGTTACATCAAAAGGCTTGATGAGAATCTTGGAAAGTTGATGCTATATCTGATGAAGGTATATTTCCTGGATATGCTTCTACCAAGAAAGAATACATATGCTACAACCGTAGATTACATAAGATTGTTGAGAGTGAAGATGTCGAGATGGTTGATATAAAAACAATTGGTATCTTAGTTAGAGATCAATGAGAATCAATCGACAAATCCAAGAGTTGTTTGAATAAAATGAGCTACAATTGCGCAGTGTTCCATTAAGATAGTGACATACGCAAAAGCAGTATTATGATGTACAAAATGAGGATAATGACTTCCTGCAGGAATAACAAGAGAAGAAACCTTGTCAGAAAAGGATACCCTTTTAGAAACAAAGGGGGAGAACAATTAGTAAATTAACAGGGGAAGAAACCTTGTCAGGCCTTTTCAGAAACAAAGGAGGAGAGTAGTCAGAAGCAGAGAGAGAGCATATTGACAGGGGGAGTCATTCATTTATGAAAGAAAAAGGTTGATTACAGGAGGAGCTACCAGTGGATTGAGAAGTACTTATACAGACAGATCATAAGAAAATAAACCCTTTTCCATTCATGTCAAAGGGGGAGAGAAACTTCATATAAAGGAAAACTTCATAAAAGGAAAGCATCAACACAGGGGGAGTTTTTGTATATGAAGTTAATGGGTTGACCTCAATGACAAAGGGGGAGATTGTTGGAAATATTGTCATTGATGTCAATAGTCGATGTGATGATCTATTGTTAATGATGAATAACCATAACTAAGATTGTCATTGATGTCAACATTCAATGTGATGATCTGTTGTTAAATGAAAAATGAGATTGTCATTGATGTCAACAATATATTAGTTGAGCAAGAGATGTCAAAAAATGTGTAGAGACCGGAAGAGCAAACAGGAGAAGCGAATAATCGAAAGATCAAAAGCTCAGAAGGAATAGCACATTGCATAGAGAGGAAAATCGTGACTATTGTTGATCACGATAGGATTAACAATGATTCAATGATCAAAAGTTCCAAAGGAAGAGCAGATTGTATAGATGTTGTCGGGATCAGTGAAAATACTGAACAGTTGATCAGTGCACAGAAAATGCGAGAAGCCTCAGCAGTCATCCGATCAGAATGAGAAGCTTAGTAGTCGTCCTATCAAGAGTTTGACCATGTTGATCATCTGATACAACGCACATTGGTCATTTGAGTGACTGTGGACTTGAGTACCATTGAAATATCATGACCATTGATCTGCTTCAAGAATACCCATCAGTCGTCGGATCCAGTGAAGCTGCAAGGAGTATAAGCCCAGGAGTTAGTTAACACTCCAAAGTAGCAAAATGATCTGATCTGTTGGATCAAGAGGACACGTGGCAAGTGATTGGAATTTCGCTGACTCGCAGATCAGGAAAGTCAAAGACAGTGTTGCATGAACTCATGAAACGCAAAATTGCGATATGATCTGGACCATTGGATCATGGAGGGTCGTGGACCGTCCATCCAATGTAATCCGATATCAGGAAATTAGATATCGAAAAATGAAATATTGGGAAATCGGGAATCGAATGATTTAGAGTGTTGAGGAGTCAAGGATCTCGAACTCGCAAAATCTAAAATACCAAATATATCCTAGGCGTCGGTTGGAAGGCGAGCGCGTGGCACAAGATTAACAAACTCGGGAATCAGGGATTTGTGATTCAGAGAATTGGCGACGAGAGGTGTTCAAAACCCCGAAATTCGAAGCTCCGAAGTCAAGGAGGAAGACACGTATCAAGGACCACGTCATCTTGAGTGATGTCAATGACGTACCATGTCAGCAGAGAAAGTCAACAAGAACACGTGGCTCAGTCAGAAAGTGACAAGTGTCAAGTTGAAATTTGCATTTCAGGCACATGTAAGTCACGAATCAGAGTGACATGTGGCAGCTACTTGGCACGTGCCAAGTGATCAAGTGATGTCAGCAGGTTTATGTCACGTCGGGAGTTTCTACTTCGGGAGTTTTTTATAACAAGCAAATACTCCAACATCACGAAGTCTCGAACGTCAAAACGCTGAAAGGGACTATTGGAGGTCACGAAGATGCGAGAGCAAAAATGATGAAATCCCGACAGCCACACATCTCAATGCTTGATTAAGACACATCCATTCGATTAAGGAAAGAAGGGATCGGATTAAGGTTTAAGTTGGACCATTGATATCTTCCATGGAAGAGACGTGAACCGACTGATCATATCAGCGATATGAATACTGAGAGTTTTGTAAGGAGTAGTCTCTCGAAGTCCCGAAGGACACAAATCCGAAACCCCGTGAGCCATCCATCTCAGTAGGTAATATGAGCCATCCAAACTGACCGATGATATCGTGATCGGGAGTTTGGGAATACAGTGCAGTCACGATGACTCGAAGGGAAAAGTGTTGAAATTACGACAACCGTCCATCTCGATGAATGATTAAGTCACAGTCGTAAGAGTTTGCAGTAAAATTATGAGTGCAAGGTTAAAGTGGACCGTTGATGTATCTCCGCGAGATAAACGTGAATCGTCCGATTGTATCGACGATATCATAATTGGGAATTTTGCAATGTAGTAAGTCACGAAGACCCAATGGGAAAAACTTTGAAATTCTGTCAGCCTTCCATCTCATCAGGAGATTGAATCGTGACCATTGGAACGATAAATGCTTAGGATCTCGTGTCGCCTAAACGTGAGTTCACCACCATTGGTCATATGGTAAAGAAGTTTGAAATGGCAGATTGTAATGTGTTGCCTATAATTGATAAAACCCATGGTTCTATAACACACGGTCATATATGTTGGTGTGAGGGAAGTGCCTTCACGGAATCTGTAAAGCCAGTGGCTCTGTATGGCACAGTCATATGAAATGGATTGAAGGAAGCGCATCAGTAGAATCTGGTCTCTGTAAATATAAAAGATATTAGGGATCGAGTATAAAGGATTAAATTGATCCATGGAAGTGATCAATTTATGGAAAGACTTCACTTTAAAAATGATAAAACAGTGATTATAATTAAGTTAATCAAAGAGGCGTGATGATAGAATATGGTTTGTTGGTGAGCCGAGAACGCAGTAGAAACAAGAGTAAGATCTAATGAGTCGATCCATGTATGTGATCAACTCATGACAAAAATGAACCAATACACAGTCATGATTAAAGGAGAATAAATCATGAAAATATGAATAATAATAAAAAGGTAAAATGATACTAATTAATGTTTAGTTTATCATTTTAAATGAAAAGGTACAATGGTTCAAATAAAGGGACACGGTGTTTTAAATTTCACACCTGTTTGAAGATTATATAAACGAGAAAAAGTGGTGAGAAGAGTGTGTCTCTATGGTTCACATTAGAAGAGAAAAAACAGAAGCAGAGTCCAAGATGAAGAACTGTTTATTCTAAGTTGTCTGTCAATGTCTTATTGAAGATCAAGAACAGAAGAAGACAAAGAAGCAGTTATGCAATCCAATACTTGATACAGAAGACCATACAAGCAAAGGTTGTAGCAGACAAGTAGAAATTGCAGCAATGGATGCATGAGTCAAATTCAGTGAAGTATAGAAGAGATTGAATTGCATTATAAACTAAGGGTGGTTGGGTGGTGCAAGGGCAGATTGGAGCCTGCAGGGGAGTTGGTTCTTCCTTGTCAATTGTAGCTGACTAAACAGGGGGTCATAGCCTCCTACCAGTTGGTGCTAGTGAACAGAGGGAGTTGGTGTTTCCTTGTCAGTTGTGGCTGACTAAATAGGGGGTTGAAGTCTCCTACCAGTTGTTGCTGGTGAATGAGGGTGTGGGTGCATCCTTCCAATTGTAGATGGTAAATGGGGTGTGGAAACATCCTTTCAGTTGTAGCTGAAGAAACTTGGGGAATGTCTCTCCATTAAGTTGTATCTTGAAAACAATTTTGTAAAAGAACTTTTTATTAATGGGAAAAAAGTTGGTGGTTTTCCCTATTGGGTTCCACGATAAAATCTTGTGTTCATAAGGGTTTGTTGTTCATCATATATTGCTTAATTGAATAATTAATATGTGTGCTTAATATGGATGAAGGTAAAAAGAAAAAGTAGGCAATACTGATTCAACCCCCCCCCCCCCTCTCAATATTGTTGGATAGTTCCATCAATGAAGATTGTTTGTATGGAGAAGAAGGATCCAAAGATGACCAAATAAATCCATCTAGTGCAGTTGATCACTCTTCATATTATCAGGAAGAGTTAGTAGAGCCAGAAGGGCCTACCCATAATTGTTGTGGTAACCAAGAGGAGACCAACATGGTCCCGTGACACTTTGTAGGATGAAAATATATATAACATTGATGAGCCATATCATGAGGAACATATGGATCCACCAATGGTGAGGCAAGCGGCCCCACCAATTACCAGCTCAGAAGGATCTAGAGTTCAGAGGGATTCAACCCTCATGATCCAGTAGGGAGGAGCAACCTCCCTAGTACCATTCATAGGATACTTTAGAGGAAATAATCACATACAAAGGGACCATGGAGACTTAGAGTGAGCTTGATCTCAGAGAGATTCGGTGGCTTAGAGACTTTCATTCATAAAGTATTCCTCCTCTGATTCATATGGGAGAGAGAGATGACTTCCAGGACTGACAAACATGTGCCATGAGTTGAGGAGGATAGATTGTAGCTTCAGATACTTCTAGGAGATGTGATATCTCCTCGGAGGATTCCCTTGCTTCAGTAGACTTTGCTACAGTGAAAGAGGAGGAAGCAAGTCAGAAGGACTGGGATATGGATCTTTACCTTGGTTCTGAGACCAGAAGGGAAGTCAGTAGTGACTTCCAAGTTGATCCAAAAGATCAATCATGTTGCAGATAACAACATAGAGATGTACAAGTCCTGATTTGTGTCCAGAGGACTCTCCCAGCAAGAGGGAGAAGATTATGATGAGACACTTTCACCAGTAATAAGAAGAAGTGTACATAGAGCAGCCACAAGATACATGAGAAGGAGTATCATGTCTGCAGGCTGAATAAATATTTGTACGAGCCTAAGTAGGAACCCAGGGCATGTTATTCCATATCAAATAGTTTTCCGATGATCTTGGGATTTACCAAGAGTAAGGAAAACTCCAACCTTTACTACAAGGTTTTGGATGGTGGACCAATGATATTACTATTATATGTGGATGAATCGTTTCTAACAAAGAATGAGAAGCTCATCGTTGAGTTCAAGAGGAAGCTTGCTATAGAATTCAAGATGATAGACCTGGGTGTAATCCATTATTTTTTGGGTCTAGAAGTGTGGCAGATACATGATGAGATCTTCTTGTGCCAAGAAAAATATGTTGTAGATATTATGAAGAAACTCAAAATGATGGATTGTAAAATCCATTCCTACGCTGATGGTGACAAATCTAAAGTTATTGATTGATACATCTTCAGAGACAGTGGATGCCACCATGTGCAGACAAATAATTGGTTCGTTGATGTACTTAATGAACAAGAGATTGGATATATGTTTTGCAGTGAACCCATTGATTCAGTATATGGTTGATCCAAGAGGTGTTCACTTGTTTACAACAAAACATGTGATGAGGTACCTGAAGGGTAAAATTGATTATGGACTCAGATATGCCTCAGATCGTGAGATAAGCCTACAAGGCTTTATTGATTTAGATTGGGCCAATAGTGTTGTANTGGGATTAGCCATGATGTCATGGTTCAGTAGGAAGCAGACCAGTGTGGTGCTCAATATCATCGAGGCAGCGTACATAGCACAGTGTAAAGCTAGCAGCAAAGCAATGTGGCTTTGGAATCTACTTGCAATATTGTTTGATCTCGAGTTAGAGGTGAATTGTATCTGGTGCGGAAACCGAAGTTTTTTTAAGTTGTTGAATAACCCGATGTTTCATGATAAGTCTAAGCATATTGAGATCAGGTACCATTATATCAAAGATATGGTGAAAAAGGGAGCAGTGAAACTCCAGTATGTCAATACAGATGAGCAGATAGTGGAAAGTGTTTTGTTCCCCAAATAGTGAGAAGTGTTCCCCACACAGCGGGAAGTGTTGTACTCCCCACGTAGTGGGAAGTGCTGTGGAAGTGTGATGGATTACATATGCAACTCCAGTGGACAAAAAATGATTCATGATTGGGCACTGACTGTGGCACCAGTCAGGGTGATGTGTACGACTACTCTAGTGAAAAAGTTGGGTACATCGAGTTACTGCTACTCCATTCAAAAAGTATGGTACATAGAGGGATACTCTAGTGAAAAATTAAAGTACGCCAAGTTACTACTACTCCAGTGAAAAATTCTGGTATGTAGAGGGCTACTCCAGTGAAAAATTCGCGTACGTTGAGTTATTGCTACTCCAGTGAAAAAGTATGGTATGCAGAGGGCTACTCCAGTGAAAAATTCCGGTACACCAAGTTACTGCTACTCTAGTGAAAATGTCTGGTACACAAATTGCTACTCTAGTGAATTAGCCTGGTACACAGATTGCTACTCCAGTGAATTAACTCAGTACACAGATTGCTACTCCATTAAATTATCCTGGTACGCATGTTACTAATTGTAGCACTACTCAACATGACCTCACACAAGGTCAGCAGATGCCATGCCTTCATGGTTGATTAGTTACCCGACCTTTCAATATGGTAGGACAACCTATGTGGTTGGAGGTGTTTCCCAGCCTTGGGATAGATGGGTAGTGTGTGCACACTACAGCTCCTAATCCTTGTGATTAGATGCTTGTTCATTGTGGACCAGTTACCTAGTGTGAAAACCAGAGGTTACTAGTTCCTTTTGGACTAGATGCCAGATTCTATGTGAGTTGGCGAGTTACTGGTTCTTTATGAACTAGATGTCAGATTCTGTGTGAGATTGAGAGTTACTAGTTCTTTATGAACTATATTTCATATTTTGTGTGAGCTGATGAGTTACTAGTTCTTTATGAACTATATGCCATATTATGTATGAGATGACGAGTTGCAGTTGCCCAGAATCCACTTGGATTGGGTAGTAGTGCAGTTCTGCATGAACTGGCTCAACTACATATTCCAGAGCTTGTGTGACTATGATGGTGATACTTGTGACATGATATGTTTGATCATGAGATAGCCTATGTGGCTATGCTACTTGTTACATGGTATGTTTGATCATGAGATGGCTATGTGGTCATGTTACTTGAGACATGATCTATTTGATCATGAGATGCATGTGTCGCTACAATGATGATACTTGTAGACTGGTCTACAAGACCATGTGAGTCTTTTCCATTCCATATGAGTTGTATGGGTGTGTTTGAGACAACTACATGAATAACATCTTAGTTAATACCTCCCTAGCTAAGAGGGAGTGTTGATGTTTTGGTAGTTGCGGGAGGTATTAACCTCCAAGTGTAACCTTTGTACTTAGATTAGAATATTTCAGAAGTAAGAGAACCATTAAACAAATGTGTGGAAATGATCCAAATGGATATCGGCGGCCACCCACCTTTTCCAACTGGCTCAAAACAGTTTTCTGGGAATTTTGACAATTTACTATTTTTAGCAGTTTTTAACTTCCGGGGCCATTTTGAGGGCCTAAATGAAGGTTTTTCGGGATCGAGCTTCTCAATGATAGCCAAAGGCTTTGGTTGAGCCCCAAAAATGAATCTCCTTGATGATACCTTTCCAATGAGATATTGTGCGCCCCAAACAAAGATCGTATGCCAAAGTTACGCCCTCGGGAAGTTGATACACCAAACTACCCAAAACGGGGTCCACAAAACTGTTGGCTTTTCATCTTCCGGGGTCAGGGTTTTGGATTTTATTTATGATAAAAATGCCTTTGGAGCCTCATTGTAAAATCATCTTCTTACAGATGCGAGTAGTCATCACATCTCTTCTAAGAGATAAGTTGCCACCATTCTAGCGATCTTTCACTCTGTGTTTTACAATCTTTGTACATTTTTACTCATTAATAGAAAATTGTGTATTACTGTATCTCTGTGTTTATGGTTGCATCTCTGATACATTTATGTTACATTATTTTTTATCTAAGATATCTCTATACATTTATTTATTATATCTCCTCTCTCATTTCGTGCCAAAAATAATCTAGATCAGGAAACCCTAGAAGAGAAGTGTTGAAGGAAAATCTCCCTGCGGACAGGTAGATCTCCTCTTGAGAGCTAGACTCTTAACTATTAAGACAGAAGATGCTTATCGTGGACACTGACTTCCTTTTAGATCTAGATAAATTAATGTGTGAGGAGGAAGGAGAAAAGAAGTACCTTTTACCGGTGTTTGTCCCTGCACGGTCTGAGTTGAGCTCCAATCTTTCGCTCCTCGATAAGCCTTGTAGACAAACGAAAATACAACCACTTCCTACTCTATTGAGATTATCTTAAAATAGATCTATCTACTTAGAGACAAGTTCATGTGAGATCAAGCACAAACTAGAAAGAAACAGGCCAATCATATTATATTGATGAGAACAATAACGAAAGAAACTTACAACCGTAGATGCGAGCGCAACAGCTTCGTCAAGTCCTCCTTGTCTAAACCTTGCCCAAAAGACCCATGATCAGAATGACAATAGCTTCACTGATTATTCTCCACTTCACTGTGTGTTTCCTATGAGATCATAGGTTTCATGCCTCCAATCCTTCCCCCTTTTTCACCATGAGAGAGCCTGCTTATATAGGTTTAGAGAGGCCCAACCACTTGAGATATCTTTAGGGTAAGTTGAGGATTTTCCTCCTTCAGTTAGGGATCTTCCCTAAGATCATGGCTTGACCAAGGTTTCGAATCCAACTACCTTCCAAGATTGAAGAGATCTTTCCCCCATTCTTCTCAACAAACCAACTGCTACCCAGAATAGGTAGCGCTCCTTCAAAAGGGTAGTCAGAGCGTTATAACACTCCCTAGTAAGGTATAGGGGGGTGCCAACACTCCTAAAAATAGCAGCGCTTCTCCAAAAGGGTTTTCGGAGTGTTATAACGCTCCCTAACAGTCTATAGGGGGGCGCCAGCACTCCTGAGAGAGGTATAGGGGAGCCCTCTCCTCTAAAAACTCAATTTTTGTGGTTCTTTCATATGGAAAGAGGTACATAACTATGTTGACCCATTTCTCTTCTTCCAAATCAAGTGTTTGATGTGTCTTTCTGATGTTGTTATAGGTACGACATAGGAATTATGGCAGTATGCTTTTCCTGAGACTGGCAACACTTGTGAGCAAAATGTGACACTTGCGACACTTGTAATGATGACACTTGCGACACTATCAAAGTGAGTAATTTTGATGTGTAACAAGAAGTCGGCCCAAGGAGAAAAATAATAAAGAAATAATAAACCCAAAAAGAGAAGTTGGCCCTACTAGAAAAAGTCGAAGTCAATTATATTTTCCAAAAAAGACAGGTCGACCCTATGGGAAAAGTTCACTGGCAGAATAAGTATAAATAAGGTGACGTCTTAGCTCATTTGTACACTCACTCATTTAGCCAGTGAACAAGTATAAGTAGGAACTACAGTGGCATCTAGGGCACAAGTTTGGAGAGCTGCAATTGCAGTAGGAGAGGGCGCAAGTATCGAGGAATAGTGTAGCAATCTTTCTTGTATCTCTCTTGTGCTTCTCTTGGTGTAAGGTACGTTATTTTTGTATGGTTATTATGTTGCTGCTACAACGATATTGTGACTAGGGTTTATTTGTTGGTTCTAGTGTAGACTTTCTAGAATCATTCTATCTAAGAAAATGCTAGTGTGCTCCGGGGTGATAGAGTGAATGCCTATGGTTGGGTGACAATGATGTGACATTGTCTATGGTTAAATGACTATACCAAAATTTTAACACATGTAACTATTGTAGTAAGTTTGGACACTATGCCTATGAATGTAGGAAAAAAAAGTTTAATGAGTCCAAATATAGAAGACAAGAAGGGGAACTTTGTTGATAGAGAAGTAGAGGTAAGTGATGACTTCAAAAATCTAAAGTTATTTATTTCAGATGTATCCCTATCAACTAAAATGATTGTAATGCATGGTTCATAGATAAAAGAACATATATTTATATTACTTGTAATAGAGATTGGTTTAAAACCTATTATGAGAAACCTAATGGTGCTAAAATCTATCTAGGTGATGATAGATTTCATGAAATAAAAGGATATGGTGATGTATCTATAAATTTTCCAAATGGTCATGTGAAACAAATAAAAAAATGTAATGTATGTACCAAGGATTAAGAAAAATCTGATCTCAGTTTCAACAATCACAGAGCAATGTTTCAAAGTTGAATTTGTAAAGTCAAGTTGCCAAGCGAAGGATAGGCAAAATCACTACAAAGTTATAGAAGAAGGAATCACATTGGGAGACCTATACAAACTTGATGTTACTGTTGAGAGTCATCAAGCTTTTTTTATCTAGGAGTGTGTCTACATAAGAATTTTGACACTTAAGGTATGAACATTTAAATATCAAATATCTAATTTTACTTCAAAGAAAAGATATGGTGAAAGGTCTTCCAGTTTTTATGAATGAGCATGTTGAATGTGATGGTTGTGCATTAAGAAAACAACATAGGAACGAGTTTCCAATGAGGATAGATAAATGGAAAAAAAAAAAACTTGAATTAGTGCATACAAATGTGTGTGGTCCAATGCAAACTAAATCACTTAGGGGAGCTTCTTATTTTCTTATATTCATTGATGTTTTGAATATTTTAAAGAGTTTAGAAATTTGGTTAAAAAACATATCAAGATCCTTAGATCAAATCAAGGGAGAAACACACTTCAAGAGAATTCTTAAAATATTGCAAAGACAATGAAATTCAGAAAAACAAAGCAAAATTCCACATACCTCTCAACAAAATAGTGTGGCTGAAAGGAAGAACAGAAGAGTATGCCAAAAGCATACTCAAAGGTAAAAATCTCTTTAATTTTTGTTTGGGATAAAACTATAAATACAGCTATGTATTTACAAAATTAAAGTCCAACCAAGTTCTCGGAACATAAATATCCTTATAAAAACATTCAATGGATATAAACCAAATTCCAACCTAAGTAAATATGATTAATTAGTAAGTGGTGGATCTCTAATGAGCTATATAAGCTTGAAACCATACTAGCTATATAAGCGGTCTGCAATAATCGGATCTACTGCAATAAAATTTGATTTCTCGGCTTCCATTTTCTAAAATGTTATAATCACTGCATTCAGCTCTACCTGTTCGATCTGAGAAAGTTCTTTGGTAGATGCGGGTCTTGAATTTCTATAAATGAAGTACACAGAAAGTTGTATCATTCCCAGAATAGAACCAATACCACTGGGCACCTGCAAAGTGAAAATGAAAGAAATTAAAAAATAATAATTGTTATAAGAAAAAGATATTTTTTTTGTAAAGGAGATATACCGATGAAGAGATCTCGAGTGACTATAGTGTATGCAACCCATACTAGAAATAGAAATCGAAAGAGCAACCATTGCACATGAATAACACACAAACAATAGATTGTATTACTGCACTCTTACACACATACATAGGTAAATATATAGCTGGATTCAGATTCAACCGATTCCATATTTGGAGGGAGTGGTTGAGAAGATATCTCAACAGCCTCCTACGAATATTTAACCAGCCCAATCTAGTCTCCTAAAGTAAGCTTTATTCTAACACCCTCCCTTAATGCTTACTTTACAAATTACAATACTTAATCACAATTACAAAAATTACAACACTTGAACTTTAGTCTGTCTGTCTGATCTTCCTCAGCACTGAAACTCACTCTGCAATCACACAGCTTCCACTCTTTCTTCTTCCTCTTCTTTGAGCTTTCCATCGACACATTTAAAGTCAAAACGCCTCTGACCATCTTTCTTGCACTTGTATACTGGACAATTTGACAACTTGGCTCATCGGGGCTTCCGTGATAAAAGTCGACAACTATTGATGCATTCTATGAACTTGCCTTCATCTGTCGGATTTTTTCTTTTGGCTATCCTTCAGTATCTAGAAGAAAAGTTTGGATACAGAATGTCCTCAACATTCCTTTACACAAGGTGACTTCCAATAAAAACAATGTACTTGATACTGGGGCTGCCAGCTTGCATCAAAATACAAGTTCTTATTTTTACATAGACACTTACACACAAAACTTTAAACTCACCACGTAAAGGTAACCTGTAATTGTAATTGTCGATCTTGGAACACCGAAGTACAACAAGAGTCTACAGCATATAACATGTTCTCACAATAAAATTAGCGATACATTCTCTCGGCACCGAAGAACGTCGAGAACCGCTATTTTAAATTGTGTAAATCTATTCAATAATTGGTT
>JASDQU010751047.1:71896-82351 GCA_032191745.1 Picea mariana | reverse complement strand
CGTGAGATGGACAGTTCACCTCTATCTTCGATGGCAGTCAGCACACTTCAATCACCATGCAACAAAGTGCCCTTGATCAATTTGTCATTACTAAAATAACCAAAAACCATTTTGCTGAACTTCAGTCTTGTAACAAGAATTGTCTTTACTCTACAAGTCGTCCGACCGATCCGTATCGCGAAAAGAACTCCTTGCTGATGCGTGTGAACCTCCTGGAAGAAGAGTCTTGTTTTGCATCTGTGGCGTTATAGGACTGTCAGCTCCGGATTCCCGCATCTTGGAATCTCTCTCGTCCTCAGATCTCTAAGAGTCAAAACAGCAGCAGGCTTGTCCTTGATATGCGCATGGACATTGTAAAGCTCCATGATTTTATCACAATTTTCAGCCCACCAACCTTGAGCTTGCTCGTTGTTAAATATTTCTTGGCTGAATCGGATCTGCTTAAGCTCATTTCGTCCTCCCTTGAGAGAAACTAAAGTAATAATGATGCCAGGCTCGTCCTTTCTTGGTTGCATCCATCAGTTGACTCGTCGTGGGCTTCATTCAAAACGCATCAGAATCTGCCAATCGATCTCGAGCTTCAATGCACAGATCAAGCAGACTCGAATCTCCTCAGTCATCCATGATGACCTACCAATCGATCCACGTACCAATGATCTACCAAGTCATTTTGAGGTGTAGCAAAGGGATCTCGGTGAGATGCATGATGTCAAGTCAATTCACCGGATGCCACAGAACACAAATTACTGTCAAGAGAATGCTCCACGTTGTCCAACTGCACCAGCATCTTAGTCTTTATCCAAATCGCCGCTTAACAAAAACAACAACAGTAAATTCTCGCCTTCTTCCTTCAACAGTAGCAAATCAACCTGCACAGAAACTTACAACAATCTCTAAAAATAATCTTCTACATTCACACGCACTAATCCTATCTATTTACATAGGATTACGATTTATGGATCTCACATCTTCCTGGGCACTCCTGTGAGGGATTAAGCCCAGCTAGGCTCTGATACCAAAATGGAAATTGAAAGAGCAACCATTGCACAGGAGTAACACGCAAACAATAGATTGTATTACTGCACTCTTACACACATACATAGGTAAATATATAGCTGGATTCAGATTCAACCAATTCCATATTTGGAGGGAGTGGTTGAGAAGATATCTCAATAGCCTCCTACGAATCTTTAACCAGCCCAATCTAGTCTCCTAAAGTAAGATTTATTCTAACAGCTAGTGCATTTAAGAAGTTGAATAGAGAGAAGAAATGGCATGCACTCTACTCTTTTAGTTCTAATCACAACTTTTTGAAAAACATACATACAGAAAACACAACATGCATTATTCAGCAGGAGAGGTTAGTTGTTAGTGTGGATGAACTATATTTTAATCTTTGAAAAAGATATGCAATTCCAAAAATTTAATCTTTATAAATTCCACTTTAAAATCATTCTAAACTTTTTCAAAAATTTAATCTTTATAAATTCCACTTTAAAATTTAAAGTCATTCTAAACTATTCCAAAAATTTAATTTTTATAAATTCCACTTTAAAATCATTCTAAACTAGTATAATATGTTGGAAGAAGAATTAAACATACCAGAACAGATAATGGCCAAGCATACCCAATGGACAAAATCACACCCACGCTGCCTACTGCCATCTGTCGTACACTGTAAGTATGCAGCACAAAAATTGTAATTGCGGTTTACATGAGGAAGACCATTGTTCTACTAAATGATTTTTTTTGGCAATATTTTTCTGGAATGCTTATCAGAAATCCGATTTTTTTGGCGATATTTTTCTGGAATGCTTATCAGAAATCTAGTGAAAAATTGTTAGATTTGTCAGAAATTAATCATTTCACCACCCCTGTTTAAACTGTGAATCAGTGGTCGTCTTGACCCTTCAAGACTCGAAGATTTAATTACTTTAAACGGTGGCCGCCTTAACCTTTGAAGGAAACGAAATTGTACCTCCGCCTTCATCAAATTTTATCGTTTCTAAAATCGTAGGGGCAATTTGCGTTAGTATAAATAAATGAAGAATGGATTGTAATGGTATGGTAATCTGAAGAATCACATTTTTGAATCAAAGTCGTTTTGAATTCTCTTTTTGGAATTTCTGAAAACATTTTTTGAATTGAATATGTTAATCTTGCGTGCGTTTATGATTTCATGTTATTGAGTTTGTAAACTCCTTTTATTTCTTGATAAAATTCTTTTTGAGTAAACACAGTGATTATTTGTTTTTACCGATTGCGAACCTGGTCCCATTTTCATTCCGAGTTTATTTGTTGGAATGTGTATGATCTAGAAAATCATTTTAAATAAAAATTTTATATTTCGGCATTCAGGACTTGTTTGTTGGAGTGCACAGAGTTATTTAGTTTCCAAAACTCCGAAACCGAAGTTGTGGGCCCAAAGCGTGATAGCATTTTGCATTTCAGGCATAGTTGTTTTGTTTTTACGTTGGGTATTTGTAAATGCCGAACCCATTGAATAAGTCTTGTTTCGCATTTCAGCAATAATTGTTTTGTTTTTGCATCGAGTGTTAGCAAACCCCGAACCCCAAACTCCAATTTACCTAGGCCCACAGCGTGTTTGCATTTCGCGAATCGACAAATATCATTGCGTTTTGGTTTTGTGTCCATCATTTGTAATCGTCGAAACCCGATCCTTGATTGACCTCTATTTTTCACATTTGGTATCAGAGCTAGCTACCTATTCTACAAGTGCTTAGTTCATTGCAGATTATTCCTGTTAGTGCCAAATTTTATTCTCTTATTTTCCGGCGTGAAGGTTTATTTAATTCCTTTCAAAATTTATACAAATGGTTATGCCTGGTAGTAATTCTTCTTAGGTTTAGGTTCCTATTCTGAGCGAGAAGTCATATAGTTCCTGGTACATTCGAATGAGGACAATTTTGCCTTCTTGGGATTTGTGGACTTATGTTATTGATGGCTATCCTGAACCAGTTGATGTTGCAGCAGAATTGGCTCTGTCTAATGCTGACCATGTTTTGCTAAAGGAAAACGGGAAGAAGGATAATAAAGCTCTTGGATTAATCCAACAAGGATTAAATGAATCCATTTTTATGAAGATTGCTAGCGATGCATCTTCAAAAATGGCTTGGGACATTCTTGAAACCTATTATCAAGGGGTGTCCAAGGTGAAGACAGTCAAGTTGCAGAACTTGAGAAGGGACTTCGAAAATCTGAAGATGAAGGATAATGAAAGTGTTGATACTTTCATGACTCAAGTGATGAGTGTTGTGAACCAGCTCAGGCAGTATGGAGATGATATTGAAAATAAAAGAGTTATTGAAAAAGTGTTGAGAAGTTTGCCCAATAAGTTTGACCCTATTGTGGTACCCATAGAGGAATTTAAGGATTTAATTCTAATGCAAATTGATGAATTAATTGGTTCTCTTGTTGCTCATGAATCTAGGATATCTAGATATGAAGAAGGATCCATGGAGCATTCTTTCAAATCCCAACTGCATGTTACCAGAGGCAAAGGCAGAGGAAGGTCTTATAATCGTGTAAGAGGAGGTCGATTTTCTGGCCCAAGGGACAACATAGCTAAATCAGAGTCTGAGCAGAAGTCCCAGCATAATCCTCCTAATTTAAGAGGGAGTAGCAGCAAACCCTGGCAGCAAGAAAATCAGAGGTATGATAAAACTAAAGTGCAATGTTATTATTGTAAGAAGTTTGGGAATTTTGCTAAAAAATGTTGGAAGAATTAGGAAGATGCTGGAAAGCACTTTGCACATATCACAAATGAGTCTAAGGATCATCAAAATCCTGTGTTTTTGACCTGTAACGTCACTCAGGAATGTGCAAATGATATTTGGTTTTTGGATAGTGGTTGCAGTAACCACATGACTGGTAATAAAGACTTATTTTCTTCCATTAATACTAGTATTCAGTCTGAAGTCAAACTGGGAAATGACTATAAGGTTACAATCAATGGTAAAGGTATAGTTCCAGTTTACACTAAGAACAATCAGAGAAGAAATATTGATGATGTTTACTTTGTGCCTAGTTTAAAATGAAATCTTATCAGTGTTGGATAGTTGTTGGAGAAAAAGTACAGAGTGTTCTTCAACAACAACGTATGTACTATCTATGATAAATTACCCAGCAAACAGTTGATTGCAAGAGTAGAGATGACCAAGAATAGAATGTTTCCACTTGTTATGAGAAATAATTTAAGTGGTTCTTTGAATGCCTATAAGGCTCGAAGTTTAGATGAATATTGGTTATGGCATTTGAGATATGGTCATTTACATTTTGGTGGCTGATCTCTGTTACAAAAGAAGCAGATGGTAAAGGGGTTGCCATGTATTCAGCAACCTGCAAGCTCTTGTGAGAGTTGTATACTTGGGAAGCATCACAGAGAGAAATTTGTTTCAGGTGTTTCCTATAGAGCAAAAGCTCCATTGGAAATTGTTCACACAGATTTATGTGGACCTATGCAAACACCTTCTTTAACTAGTTGTGTTTATTTTATGACTTTCATTGATAATTTCAGTAGGAAGACTTGGTTGTATTTGTTGAAACAAAAATCTGAAGCCTTTGATGTTTTTAAGAAGTTTAAGTCTATGGTTGAGAATGAGAGTGGTCAAACCATTAAAATCTTAAAGTCTGACAGAGGAGGTGAATACAAACTTAATGAATTCGTTGAATTTTGTGAACTTCACGAAATTAAAAGGCAGTTTATTGCTCGTTATACTGCACAGCAGAATGGAGTGGCTGAAAGGAAGAATCGGACCATCATGGATATGGCTCGAAGCATGTTGAAAGAGAAGCATCTTTCAAATGAATATTGGGGAGATGCAGTTCTTTGCTCTATTTTTATCTTGAATAGAAGTCTGACCAAGACCATGAGGGATCGTGTACCTCAAGAAGCCTAGGATGGTAAGCCTTGCAATGTTTCTCATTTCATAATTTTTGGATGTGTTGCATTTGTGCATGTACCTGCAGAAATGAGGAGAAAGTTGGATGACAGAAGCTAGAGATGTATCTTTGTTGGATACAGTGAAGAGTCTAGGGCATATAAACTCTACAATCCCATCACCCAGAAATATGTAATCAGCAAAGATGTTCAATTTAAAGAAGATGAAGCCTGGGATGGAAGTATTGACAAATCAATTTCAGAGGGAGTTGTGTTACCCCGTGAAGACGATGATGGAGTTGAGCAGGATGAAGGAGATGGACATATGGTTCCACATGCACATATGCCTACAGCAAGAAGTCCAACAAGGCAAGCACCAGATTCCAGCCCATCTCAATTTAGAACGCCCAGAACTCATGAGCGTGGTGAGCCATCTGGACATGGTGGACATCAATCAGATTCACAGGTAAGTAGTGAATCAAATCCCACTTTAGCTTCATTAAAAGATAGACTTAAAGGATAGAAGACTAGAAGCTTAAGAGAATTGTATGATCAGAATGAAGAAGTAGATCAGATTTCAAATTTTTCATTTATAGCTTATGATCATGTTAGTTATGATGAATTTGTTAAAGAGGATGTCTGGATAAAAGCAATGGATGAGGAGATTGATTCCATTGAAAGAAATAACACTTGGGATCTTGTCGATTTACCTGAAGGTAAGAAGAGCATTGGTGTTAAGTGGGTTTATAATACTAAGTTGAATGCAGATGGTGAAGTTGAAAATTACAAGGCAAGACTTGTAGCTCAGGGGTTTAGTCAACAACCCGGTATTGATTACAATGAAACATTTTCTCCTGTAGCTAAAATTGACACTGTGAGAATGGTCTTGGCTATTGCAGCTCAGAATAGATGGATCATGCATCAGATGAACGTCAAGTCTGCATTCTTGAATGGATATTTGGAAGAAGAGGTTTATGTAAGACAACCTCCGGCTTATGAGATTGATATGCACAGAGATAAAGTTTACAAGTTGAGGAAAGTCTTGTATAGATTGAAGCATGCATCCAGAGTTTGTTATAGCAGAATTGATGAGTACTTGATTAGTGTTGAATTCAACAGAATTCCAAGTGAACCAACTCTGTACACAAAGGTAAACTAGAATGGTAAAATTTTGACTGTATGTTTGTATGTTGATGACCTGATTTTTACTGGAGATATATCTATAGAAGACTTTTAAAATGCCATGAAAACAGAGTTTGAGATGATTGATTTAGGAATGATGAAATATTTTCTTGGAATTGAAGTGGATCAATCTAATGATGGCATTTTCATTTGTCAAACTAACTATGCAAATGAAGTGCTGAAAAGGTTTAGAATGTTGAATTGCAAGCCAGCTGCAACACCAATGGAAACTGATATTAAATTGAGCAAGTATGATGAGGGATCATATGTTGATCCAACTCTGTATAAGAGGCTAGTTGGAAGCCTTATGTACTTAACAACAACCAGACCTGATATCATGTTTGCAGTAAGTTTGATTTCGAGATTCATAAAGACTCCGAAGAATACTCTTTGGCAAGCAGGAAAGAGGATCCTGAGATATATTATTGGAACAACTGATTTTGGTATCCGATACAAATCAAACTTGAACTTTGAGCTGATCGGATATACTGATAGTGATTTTGCAGGTTCTATTGATGATAGGAAAAACACATATGGGTATATGTTTAGTCTTGGATCTGGAGCAGTGGCATGGGCATCAAAGAAACAGCCCATTGTGACTCTATCTTCTACTGAGGCAGAGTATGTTGCAACAGTTGCAGTTGCATGTCAAGTTGTGTGGATAAGAAGAGTCTTGAATGAATTGTTGCATGACCAGAATGATGCAACTCAAATTGTTTGTGACAATAAATCTGTCATTGCACTGTCAAAGAATCATGTCTTAAACAGATTAAGCACATTGATACGAGGTATCATTTCATTCGTGAACTAGTAAATAGAAAAGAAATTTGTGTTCAGTTCTGCAGGTCTGAAGAACAATTTGCAGACATATTTACGAAGCCTTTGGGAAATGAACTGTTTAAAATCCATAGAAGAAACATTGGGGTCTGCAAGCTGTAATGCATTGTTTACAACAATTTTGTTTTACTTGTTTTAGTTTGTTTGTCGCCTTAACCTTTGAAGGCAACGAAATTCTACCACCACCTTCATCAAATTTTATTGTTTCCAAAATCATAGGGGCAATTTGTGTTAGTATAAATAAATGAAGAACGGATTGTAATGGTATGGTGATCTGAAGAATCACATTTTTGAATGGAAGTCGTTCTGAATTCTCTTTGTGGAATTTCTGGAAACATTTTTCGAATTGAATATGTTAATCTTGTGTGCATTTATGATTTCCTGTTATTGAGTTTGTAAACTCCTTTTATTTCTTGATAAAATTCATTTTTGATTAAACACAGTAATTATTTGTTTTTACTGATTGAGAATCCGGTCCCAAGTTTATTTGTTGGAACATGTATGATCTGGTCGGGACTTGTTTGTTGGAGTGCACGGAGTTATTTAGTTTCCAAAACTCCGAAACCGAAGTTGTGGGCCCAAAGCGTGATAGCATTTACCATTTCGGACATAGATGTTTTGTTTTTAAGTTGGGTATTTGTAAATGCCGAACCCCGAATTTGAATAAGTCTTGTTTAGCATTTCGGCAATAATTGTTTTGTTATTGCATCGGGTGTTAGCAAACCCCGAACCCCGAACTCCAATTTGCCTGGGCCCACAGCCTGTTTGCATTTCGCGAATCGGCAAATATCATTGCATTTTGGTTTTGTGTTCGGCATTTGTAATGGCCAACCCGATCCTTGATTGACCTCCGTTTTTCACAAGATCCCCAGATTTTGAATGATTATTTTTGTAGAATTTAAATGCTTAGGAGGTTTTCAAAGAATGCTAAATCCATTTCTACATTAAAAATAAATTTTAAATAAAAACAAATAATAATTTCATGCAAATTTATATAGCTCACCAGAAAAACCATTTTGTAAAACAGATAGACAATGCCTTATCAAACCTCATGATCAACCTCATTGTCATCACCCGGAAAAGTACTGACATAGCTGGCATGCATGTAAGGCAAGTTGACAAGTTGAGTTACCTTATTTTTTGGAGGCAAAAGTGAGAAAGGACATGAGATAAAATGATTCGAGAACAAAGCCTGCACCATTGATTGTGAGGATCATAGTACTATGGGGTTTAACGAACGGGCTTCCATAGAGTAGCCCAAGAGCACAGTTAAATAGTGACATACGGATACCCCGAATATTACTGAGTAGACTTTTGCTTATTTATTGCCCGAAATGTTATCCTGCAAACAGTTTTAAATTAGTTACATCTTATAAAACTTATTTAACTTATTTCATTGATCAACTGAATCAAAAACTTTGCATAAACTCTCTAACAAATGAACATTGAAAGGAAAATAAGGTACAACACTGTATACGTACATGGGAGACAAGTAGAGCGCCAGTAAAGTTACATTTCCTGTTTAAGCTAACATATAATTTGTTCCATCCAAACACAATATAATTTCAGTCATGTTTCTAACATATAATTTGTTCCATCCAAACACAATATATAAAATATAAGCTCTCAGTCATCCAAATTCAATTCAACCAACATCCCAATTCAATTCAAATGATTACGCTTTCCCCAACATGATGACAATGGACATGCAATAAGCACCAGCGATGTTACTATAAATGCGATACAGTTTGGAAGTGTCACGAAACACAGGAGTCAAAGAAGGCAGATTGACAAACTGGCTGTACAATACAACTACAACCCGGTATATGCATTGGCAATTGCACCAGAAGTCACAGAATAACTAATAGTAGTAATAGTTATTATTTAAGGAGACAGAATAACTAATAACTACTATTTAAGCAAAAAACAATCTAACAATTTTTAATCTGTGGATAAGGGATATTTTTCGGTCAGCTATCTGATATTTTTCGCTCAGCTAATAGTTACTATTTAAGGTGACAATCCGGTATATTCATCTGCAATTGAATCAAAAGTCACAGAATAACTAATAGTAGTAATAATTACTATTTAAGGAAAAAAATGTACGAACTATTTTTATATGTGGATAAGGGATATTTTTAGCTCAGCTATCTTAGTGTATGAAAATTTATTTCACTTCCTAAATATTGGGACATATAATCTTAAGAAATACATATTTGTTTTTAACAGTTAAATTAAATGATCACGTACTATTAAAAACAACACTTCTTAACAGGGAACAAATATAAAAATAAAATTCCAAAATATATATATATATGATTGATGAAAACCTTAAACTTTCTCCTACAACATTCGAGCATTTACAGGTGGGAGGGAGGACCTGAAACTTTTTTATATACGTAGAAGACTATTCATTAGGAACAAGATGCAATAAATATATATTTCAGCATATATTATATTTATTAATTCACTTCTCAGATATGAATATCATCATATGTGCAGAACGCTCATATTTAATGGTGTATATCCTAAATAATATCCAATCACTACTCGGTACAATCTGAGAAGACAATGCCATGTTGACCTAACAAAAACAAATATAACGAAATGATCGATCGGCCAACGTTAATGGTGAAGAACTCCAATTTTATAGAGCTTAAAGTGATCAGTGAAAGTATCTGCAGCACTAACCGATCATATTCTCCGTCGAAAAAAATAATTAAAAAAGGATTTCATGAGTGTTGTTGTAGCTGGGTCAATTTTGCATGCTGCGGCAACTTTACACGTCTCAATTATTGGATCCCAGCTGATCAAGCTAAATATTGCAGCGCTCGGTCAAGTTGTGATATGCTTTTATCAGTATTTTTAGCAGCTTTACGAAAAGGCGGTTGTCGCTAGCCTTAAACGAATCGGGTATGGATCCAGAATCTTGAGTTGGGTATGGATATCAGATCGATTAGATGGATTTGACATAACAGTACTAGTACAGATTCCTAGTGTCGGTAGCCTTACACGAATCGGGTGGGGATCCAGATGGAAGGAAATCCAGAAGTAGTGTGTTAATTTGGGCTAACTCGGGAGCAATCTTCTTTTGAGTTATTTTTTTGGTTGGTTTTTTGGTGGTGTGGTTTTAAATTTTTGGTCAATTTTGATAGATTTTCTGAGTATTAGGGTTGGTTTAAAATGGGATAAAACCCTTAAATTAAGGTTTTGAAATACATGAAACTTTGATCCATGCAAAATTCAAAACTAAACTCAAAATACCCTTAAAAAAAATCTAACCTAATTCAAACCCATTTTTTAACTAAAAAACAAATATGTTTACTCCAAATTAGCTTACTCCAATTCCAAATATTGAGTTGGGTGACCACCCAAGCAGCTTAATTGACTCGATTTGATACCAAGTACAGATTCCTAGTGCGCCCAGTTGTTTATCCCAGTTGTCATATCGTTGAAAATGTATGTCCAAACAAAACGAGAGAATGAGTAATTTTACGGATGGTGAAGATGCTGTGGACAGTGGGAGTCGTCCAAAC
>JASDQU010751047.1:58082-71876 GCA_032191745.1 Picea mariana | reverse complement strand
TTTCTACCAGAACCCCAATGCATATTGGATAGAAAGGAAACCTCGCTCCGGAACAGAACCATTGCACAGGTCAAGGTGCAGTGGAAACATTTTGGCCCAGATGAGTCTACATGGGAGATGGAAGATGCCATGAAACTGGCATATCCGATTTTGTTTACTTCTGTACATGCAATTCATGCTAGTAGATAAGAACATCGAGGACGATGTTCCTTTTCAAGGGGGAGGGAATTGTAACACCCTGTTTCCCCCAACTTGTAAATATAACTGGACTGGCCAAGAACTATGGCAAACTCATAAATGTGAACATGTGATGTAAATGGACCTTGAGGAAGAGGTCAATGAATGTGAATAACATTATGAATTTATTGCAGGACTGCTAATGAGGGGATGTGCAGAAAAAAAGACCACGATGGCGGTGGAAGGCACCTGAAAGGGTGGCGTTAACTTCCACCAAGAATAAAATGCCGTATTTGGACTCCACTGGCCCGGAGAACCAAAAGCGGCTCGCTAGCCTTGAAATTTAATGGCTCGCAAACTGGTAGGCGGATGGCTTGATGAGGGATGGGAAGGTGAATCGCCCATCCCTAGAGCCGTCAAGCCTGATTAGTGCGAGGGTAATCGTGCCACACGCAACCTCGCGAGAGGATAAGGCGTATGGCAGAGGCGATTGAAAGGGCAGATGCGAGGGGAACTCTGTCATTACGCAGACTAAGTGATAGCAGAGAGGAAGGGTTGCAACCTTCACTCCTAGTCACTGCTAGACGAAGAGACGCAGTCTCAACAACATCGTGGTCTCAGCTCAGGGGTGGCTAGTGGTAAATCCGTTGGGAGTCGCTACGCCTACGATTGGGTGGAAACGAGCACCCCTCTCAGCAGTTGCTTAACCCTGGTGTTATTTCTGATAAGTATTTTGCTTCTGGCATCTGGAAATATATGTATTCTGATAATTATGCTCATAAGTTGTGAAACTGTGAATGTTTTCATTATAAGAAGGTCTGTGTGGTATTCTGATCAGTACTAGTAGTTGTATATGCTTATAACAGAGAGACCATGCATCGCTTATGTTGATAAATGAATTTAATTATGCATAAGTTGAACCAAGTCATACTTTCAGTCTGTTCTCGGGAATTTGTTTCCCCTTATCTGTCTCCAGGAATGCCCCAGAATAGACCTCTTCACAGAGATTCCCTCCTTGGAAAGGTTTACCAAGAACCTGGAAAAAGGACTTGAATGTGCAAGTCTTAACAACCCTGTACGAAGAGGAATGACCCTCTTAGAATCCCAAAGTAGCAGTGTAGGGATAAGTATTGATCAACGGATGAGATCCTGTCGAGGAAGCTGCGGTCAGTCACAACCGTTAGATTGACGAAAGAAAACAAGGGCGATACATACATTTCCCCCTTTTTCCCCTATCTTCGTGGATAGCAAGGAAATCGGGACCGTCAATCCATAAGGTCCGTAAGAATATCTGGACCATTGGTTTTTCCACGTCCAAGGAGCAGTGGGAAAGTGCACGGCATTGGGACAGATCTGAACCGTCAGATCTTAGCTACAAAACCTGACAGTCGTTAGATCTATAGGAAGACAGACGAGGGTTAAGCCCTCATGAATAGGGGCAAAAGAGGATCTGAGCCATCCATCCGAGGAGGACAGGTGGCGAAGATCCAGGGATCTCGCGAACTTGGAAGTTCGCGAGGTAAGAGCCCAAAAGTTGGGTGCTCCAAGCCACGAGTAGCGAGGTACCGAGAGCCGAGCACGAGAGAACACATGGCAAAACTTCAATGTGGGGCCCGCGCGATTGACGGGTGGACACGCATCACCTAGAGAATGGATTCAACGCTCCGTTGACTTCTCGTGTCTCAGGGATTCGCGGGAGAAGAGCATGAGAGCTCAACCCTTGGACTTACGAAGTTGCGAGTAACGAGAACGTGAGAGGGAAGATTAAATATCGCTTCTCGAGGGTTTGTGAAGGGAAGGTGCCAAGAGTTGACGCTACAATTCGCGAAGGGGCGAGTTGCGAGCCATACGAAGGGAAGGTCAACCTTCGTTGACTTTCAAGTCTCAGAGATTCGCATAATGGAGGAACGAGAGTTCAACCGTTGAACTCACGAAGCGGCGAATAGCGAGAGGAGCTAGAGTTTAGCCCAGCCGGCGGTCATGCACAGAGGACGTTGACAGAAGGGAGCTGGTGCTTTGTCGTTAAGCGGCGGGTAGATCTGGATGCCCCAAAATCTACGCGCCCAGATCTACGGCCAGGGTTTCATTCCGAAGCCCCCTCGCCATTCTACCTTCAAGATTGGACTCATTTGTATCGCTGAGTCGCGAAACAAGAAAAGGCGCCTGGTTTGTTCGGCCTGTGGTCCTAACCCACGATCATAGGGAGGTGAACGGGGAATAACTAGCCTACACTAGACCCCCGTAGGACTTCGGGGATTCTATCCCTTGAGGAAAAACGAAAATTTTATCATGTTATAGTGGGTATTTTACACACAGTCTGTTTGCATTTCGCGAATCGGCAAATATCATTGCGTTTTGGTTTTGTGTCTGGCATTTGTAATCGCCGAAACCCGATCCTTGATTGACCTCCATTTTTCACAAAATCCCCAGATTTTGAATGATTATTTTTATAGAATCTAAATACTTAGGAGGTTTTCAAAGCATGCTAAATCCATTTCTACATTCAAAAATAGATTTTAAATAAAAACAATTAATGATTTCATGCAGATTTATGTAGCCCACCAGAAAAACCATTTTGTAAAACAGATAAACAACGCCTTATCAAACCACATGATCAACCTCATTGTCATCACCTAGAAAAGTACTAACAAAGCTGGCATGCATGTAAGGCAAGTTGACAAGTTGAGTTACCTTATTTTTGAAGGCAAAAGTGAGAAAGGACATGAGATAAAATGATTCGACAACAAAACCTGCACCATTGATTGTGAGGATCATAGTACTATGGGGTTTAACGAATGGGCTTTCATAGATTAGCCCAAGAGCACAGTTGAATAGTGACATACGGATACCCCGAATATTACTGAGTAGACTTTTGCTTATTTATTGCCCGAAATGTTATCCTGCAAACAGTTTTAAATATTAGTTCAGTAGTAGACATCTTATAAAACTTATTTAACTTATTTCATTGATCAACTGAATCAAAAACTTTGCATGAACTCTCTAACAAATGAACATTTAAGAAAGGAAAATAAGGTACAACACTGTATACGTACATGGGAGACAAGTAGAGGGCCAGTGAAGTTACATTTCCTGTTTAAGCCATATCTATTTTCAGTCATGTTTCTAACATATAATTTGTTCCATCCAAACACAATATATAAAATATAAGCTCTCAGTCATCCAAATTCAATTCAACCAACATCCCAATTCAATTCAAATGAGTACGCTTTCCCCAACATGATGACAATGGACATGCAATAAGCACCAGCGATGTTACTATAAATGCGATACAGTTTGGAAGTGTCACGAAACACAGGAGTCAAAGAAGGCAGATTGACAAACTGGCTGTACAATACAACTACAACCCGGTATATGCATAGGCAATTGCACCAAAAGTCACAGAATAACTAATAGTAGTAATAGTTATTATTTAAGGCGACAGAATAACTAATAACTACTATTCAAGGAAAAAACAATCTAACAATTTTTGATCTGTGGATAAGGGATATTTTTCGGTCAGCTATCTGATATTTTTCGCTCAGCTAATAGTTACTATTTAAGGTGACAATCCGGTATATTCATCTGCAATTGAATCAAAAGTCACAGAATAACTAATAGTAGCAATAATTACTATTTAAGGAAAAAAATGTACGAACTATTTTTATATGTGAATAAGGGATATTTTTCGCTCAGCTATCTTAGTGTATGAAAATTTATTTCACTTCCCAAATATTGGGACATATAATCTTAAGAAACACATATTTGTTTTTAACAGTTAAATTAAATGATCACGTACTATTAAAAAACAACACTTCTTAACAGAGAACAAATATAAAAATAAAATTCATATATATATATATATATATATATGATAAAAACCTTAAACTTTCTCCTACAACATTCGAGCATTTACAGGTGGGAGGGAGGACCTGAAACCTTCTTATATACGTAGAAGACTATTCATTATGAACAAGATGCCATAAATTTATATTTCAGCATATATTATATTTATTAATTCACTTCTATCATATGTGTAGAACGTTAATATTTAATGGTGTATATCCCAAATAATATCCAATCACTACTCGGTACAAGCTGAGAAGACAATGCCATGTTGACCAAACAAAAACAAATATAATGAAATGATCGATTTGGCCAACGTTAATGGTGAAGAACTCCAATTTTATAGAGCTTAAAGTGATCAGTGAAAGTATCTGCAGCACTAACCGATCATATTCTCCGTCGAAAAAAATAATTAAAAAAGGATTTCATGAGTGTTGTTGTAGCTGGGTCAATTTTGCATGCTGCAGCAGCTTTACACGTCTCAATTATTGGATCCCAGCTGATCAAGCTAAATATTGCAGCGCTCGGTCAAGTTGTGATATACTTTTATCAGTATTTTTTAGCAGCTTTACGAAAAGGCGGTTGTCGCTAGCCTTAAACGAATCGGGTATGGATCCAGAATCTTGAGTTGGGTATGGATAGCAGATCGATTAGATGGATTTGACATAACAGTACTAGTACAGATTCCTAGTGTCGGTAGCCTTACACGAATCGGGTGGGGATCCAGATGGAAGGAAATCCAGAAGTAGTGTGTTAACTTGGGCTAACTCCGGAGCAATTTTCTTTTGAGTTATTTTTTTGGTTGGTTTTTTGGTGATGTGGTTTTAAATTTTTGGTCAATTTTGATAGATTTTCTGAGTATTAGGGTTGGTTTAAAATGGGATAAAACAAATTTTTGATCAATTCTGATAGATTTTCTGAGTATTAGGGTTGGTTTAAAATGGGATAAAACCCTTAAATTAAAGTTTTGAAATACATGAAACTTTGATCTATGCAAAATTCAAAACTAAACTCAAAATACCCTTAAAAAAAAATCTGACCTGATTCAGACCCATTTTTTAACTAAAAAACAAATCTGTTTACTCCAAATTAGCTTACTCCAATTCCAAATATTGAGTTGGGTGACCACCCAAGCAGCCTAATTGACTCGATTTGATACCAAGTACAGATTCCTAGTGCGCCCAGTTGTTTATCCCAGTTGTCATATCGTTGAAAATGTATGTCCAAACAAAACGAGAGAATGAGTAATTTTACGGATGGTGAAGATGCTGTGGACAGTGGGAGTCGTCCAAACTTGAGCTCCGAAATCTAATTAGATCAGGGTTTTGCAGGCTAACTAGATCAAATCAGGTGACCCATTTCGGTCTACTTTTTCAACTCTTGCCATAATTCCTATCACCTAAAAGGTGGCCAACTTGCGACTTCTTTCGGTTGCGGATTGTTTTTTTATTGGTGTACTCACTGACTATAAAAATCTAAATCAATGGATCTGCCTCCATCATGAACCGAGGACAAACCCATAAGCTTAACGTTGTACGTATCGACTCTTGCCAGAGATTTATTCATGTGTCATCTCAATTTATATGAAACTCCAGATCATCGCTTAATGTATTAGTGTCATTTCAGCTATATCACTCTTTCAAAAGTTGTATTCTGAGCCTTCATCTATATCTAGTGTTGGACTTCTGAGATTTCAGCTATATCTAGTTTAGAATGTTCCCCCTAAAAAATTGTATTTTAGATTTCAGCGTACACCTATTGACAATGGGCACAATTAATCACCTTTTAATCATAAATTTCAATCTTAGGGTTGGCAATTGAAGATGCTGGCATATTCTTCGTCTTCCTCTCTAATCAATGGATGAGATTTTGATAAATTAACTTCCGCTCATTTATAAAGACGTCCGTTTATGTGATTACTTTTTTACATTTACTAAATAAGATTAAAAAATTACTTGCTCACCACCAGATTGCCACGTTCAGTGATTAAGAGATAATCTATTAAGTTGGCCACAATTTACTAAATTATTGTTACTGGGCGGATAGGTATGGCCGCGTGGGTGTTGGATGCCAATTAAAAATTTTAAGCGCAGTCATTTTTTACCAGTGCGGATGTTTATGGCCGCGTGGATGTGAAGTGAAGCGTTTCAACCTCCAGCCTCCCCTCCGCGCGCGTTTGATGTGTTGGCCACGATTTCCATGGAGAATATGAAATGATTGCGAGTGTGCATCAACAAATGAGCGAGTGCGCATCAACAAAGGCTGTTGTAGCTGGTTTTCCAGGATTTTACACTACTGGTTGAGCTGGTCGGATACACAGGTAATGCCATGATCACTAATATTTCATGCTTATGTGTTGTTTTCTTTTGCGTTTTTTTTCGATTTCAGATGTTCTAGAAACTTGTATCGCCAGACATGTGTATAGAATTATTCGGGTGCATATATTCATGTTGGCGCAACTTTTGTAGGTTGCTCATCAAGCACAATTCACTGCTTTGTGGCTATTTTCATCAAGTATCAAGTCTCTAATCAGTATAAAACATACTAACAGCCTTTCGGCGTTCTCAGCTGCGAGTTAGCGGCTGTGCTAGTCTATAATATCTGTCAGAGATTAATCATTTCACCACCTGAATAGAGGCGGATCGATGGCAGTCTTGACTCTTCAAGACTCGAGGACTTAGCATCGATTTACTAAATTGTTTTAAATTTCTTAAACGGTGGTCGGCTTAACCTTTGCAGGCTTGAGACACCATCACTGCCTTAATCAAATTCTTTTAGAGATCTAAGGGGCAATTTTCATTTTGTATAAGTACCTGAAACGGATTGTAATCTAAGTGATTTTGAAAACATTTTTGAATCAAATTGGTTACTTTGTATTTGGAACTCCGCTCTGAGTTTATATTTTACTGAGTTTGTAAATTCATTTTATCTCTTGATAAAAATTCGTTTTTTGAACAAACGCAGTAATTTCTTGTTTTTACCGATTGGGAATCCGGTTTTACATTTATCCCAAATATTACTTATTGGAGCGTATATGATTTAAAAAATCATTTTAATTATAAGTTTGTTATTTCGCATTTCGGAGTTCACTTATTACAAGTGCGTGGAGTTCCTTTGTTTTACCAAACGCCGAAACCCGAAGTGTTGGGCCCACATTCCATTCGCATTTTTGATATTCAGGAGTTGTTGTGTGTTGGTGTTTGGCCTTTGTAATCGCTAAACCCCGAAACCGAAAGTGCTGGGCCCACAACCTTTTCGCATTTCGCAATTCGGCAAACAGCGTGGTCTTTTGTTTTTTGTGCTCGATGTTTGTAATCGTCGAAACTCGATTGACCTTCATTGTTCACATTTGGTATCAGAGCCTGCAATTTATCCAACAATTGCTTAGTTCATTGCAGATTATTCCTGTTAATGCCAAAAAATTTATTCTCATATTTTTCTGCGTGAAGGTTTATTTAATTTCTGTCAATTTTTATAAATGGTTGCATCTGGTAGTAGTTCTTCTCAGATTCAGGTTCATGTTCTAAGCGAGAAGTCATATGATTCCTAGTACATTCGGATGAGGACGATTATGCGTTCTCAGGATTTGTGGACTTATGTTATTGATGGCTATCCCGAGCCAGTTGATGCTGCAGCAGAATTGACTCTGTCTAATGTTGACTGTGTTTTACTGAAGGAAAACAGGAAGAAGGATAATAAATCTCTTGGATTAATCCAGCAAGGATTAAGTGAATCCATTTTTCTGAAGATTGCTAGTGCTGCATCTTCGAAGATGGCTTGGGACATTCTTGAAATCTGTTATCAAGGGGTGTCCAAGGTGAAGACAGTCAAGTTGCAGAACTTGAGAAGGGACTTCGAAAATCTGAAGATGAAGGATAATGATAGTTTTGATACTTTCATGACTGAAGTAATGAATGTTGTGAACCAGCTCAGGGAGTATGGAGATGATGTTGAGAATAAAAGAGTTATTGAGAAAGTGTTGAGAAGTTTGCCCAAGAAGTTTGAGCATGTTGTTGTTACCATAGAGGAATTTAAAGATTTAAGTTTAATGCAAATTGATGATTTAACTGGTTCTCTTGTTGCTCATGAATCTAGGATATCTAGATATGAAGAAGGATCATTGGAGCATGCTTTCAAATCCCAACTTCATGTTACCAGAGGCAGAAGTAGAGGAAGGTTTCATACTCATGGAAAAGGAGGTCRATTTTCTAGTCCAAGGGACAACGGAGCTTAATSAAAGTCTGAGAAGAAGTCCCAGCATAATCCTCCTAATTTAAGAGGAAGCAGCAGCAAACCCTGGCAACAAGAAAATYAGAGGTATGATAAAACCAAAGTGCAATGYTATTATTGTAAGAAGTTTGGGCATTTTGCTAACAAATGTTGRAAGAAACAGGTAGATGCTGGAAAGCACTCTACACATATCACAAATGAGTCTGAGGATCATCAAAATCCTGTGTTTTTTTTACCTGTAACGTCACTCAGGAATGTGCAAATGATATTTGGTTTTTGGATAGTGTTTGCAGCAACCACATGACTCGTAATAAGGACTTATTTTCTTCCATTGATACTAGTATTCAGTCTGAAGTCAAACTGGGAAATGATTGTAAGGTTACAGTTAATGGTAAAGTTGTAGTTCCAGTTTACACTAAGAACAATAAGAGAAGAAATATTGATGATGTTTACTTTGTGCCTGGTTTAAAATGCAATCTTATCAGTGTTGGACAACTGATGGAGAAAAAGTACAGAGTGTTCTTCAAGAACAAGGTATGTACGATCTATGATAAATTTCTTAGCAAACAGTTGATTGCAAGAGTAGAGATGATCAAGAATAGGATGTTTCCACTTGTTATGAGAAATGATTTGAGTGGTTCTTTGAATGTTTATAAAGTTGGAAGTTCAGATGAATCTTGGTTATGGCATTTGAGATATGGTCATTTACATTTTGGTGGCTTAGATCTGTTACAGAAGAAGCAAACGGTAAAGGGGTTGCCTTGTATTCAACAACCTACAAGCTCTAGTGAGAATTGTATACTTGGGAAGCATCACAGAGAGAAATTTGTTTCAGGTGTTTCCTACAAAGCAAAAGCTCCATTGGAAATTGTCCACGCAGATTTATGTGGACCTATCCAAACACCTTCTTTAACTGGTTGTGTTTATTTTATGACTTTCATTGATGATTTCAGTAGGAATACTTGGTTGTATTTGTTGAAACAGAAGTCTGAAGCCTTTGATGTTTTTAAGAAATTTAAGTCTATGGTTGAGAATGAGAGTGGTCAAACCATTAAGATCCTCAGGCCTGATAGAGGAGGTAAGTATAAATTGAATGAATTCATTGAATTTTGTGATCTTCATGGAATTAAAAGGCAGTTTACTGCTCGATATACTCCATAGCAGAATGGAGTGGCTGAAAGGAAGAATCGAACCATCATGGATATGACTCAAAGCATGTTGAAAGAGAATCATCTTTCAAATGAATATTGGGGATATGTGGTTCTTTGCTCTATTTTTATCTTGAATAGAAGTCTGACCAAGACCGTGAGGGATCGTGTACCTCAGAAAGCTTGGGATGGTAAGCCTTGCAATGTTTCTCATTTCAGAATTTTTGGATGTGTTGCATTTGCGCATGTACCTGCAGAAATGAGGAAAATGTTGGATGACAGAAGCGAGAGATGTATCTTTGTTGGATACAGTGAAGAATCAGAGGGCATATAAACTCTACAATCCCATCACCCAGAAATATGTAATAGTAGAGATATTCAGTTTAAAGAAGATGAAGCCTAGGATGGAAGTATTGACAAATCAATTTCAGAGGGAGTTGTGTTACCCCGTGAAGATGATGATGGAGCTGAGCAGAGTGAATAAGATGGACAGATGGTTCCACATGCACATACGCCTACAACAAGAAGTCCAACAAGGCTAGCACCAGATTTCATCCCATCTCAATTTAGAATGCCAAGAACTCATGAGAGTGGTGAGCCATCTAGAAATGGTGGACATCAAATAGATTAATAGGTAAGCAGTGAATCATATCCTACTTTAGCTTCATTGAAAAACAGATTTAAAGGACTGAAAACTAGAAGTTTAAGAGAATTATATGATCAGAATGAAGAGGTAGATCAGATTTCAAATTTTTCATTTATAGCTTATGATCCTGTAAGTTATGATGAAGCTGCTAAAGAGGATGTCTGGATAAAAGCAATGGATGAGGAGATTGATTCCATTGAAAGGAATAACACTTTGGATCTTGTCAAGTTACCTTAAGGCAAGAAAAGTATTGGTGTTAAATGGGTTTATAAAGCTAAGTTGAATGCAGATGGTGAAGTTGAAAAGTACAAGGCAAGACTTGTAGCTTAGGGGTTTAGTCAGCAACCTGGTATTGATTACAATGAAACCTTTGCTCCTGTAGCAAGGATTGACACAGTGAGGATGGTATTAGCTATTGCAACTTAGAATAGATGGATCATGCATCAGATGGACGTCAAGTCTGCATTCTTGAATGGATATTTGGAAGAAGAGGTTTATGTAAGACAACCTCCGGGTTATGAGATTGATAAACACAGAGATAAAGTTTATAAGTTGAGGAAAGCCTTGTATGGATTGAAGCAGGCATCCAGAGTTTGGTATAGCAGGATTGATGAATACCTAATCAATGTTGGATTCAGCAAAAGTCCAAGTGAACCAACTCTGTATACAAAGGTAGACCAGAAAGGTAAAATTTTGATTGTTTGTTTGTATGTTGATGACCTAATTTTTACTGGAGATCTATATGTAGATGATTTTAAAAATTCCATGAAAACAAAGTTTGAGATGACTGATTTAGGTTTGATGAAATTTTTTCTTGGAATTGAAGTAGATCAATCTGATGATGGCATTTTCATTTGTCAAACTAACTATGCAAATGAAATGTTGAAAAGGTTTAGAATGTTGAATTGCAAGCCAGCTGCAACACCAAGGGAAATTGGTGTTAAAATGAGCAAGTATGATGAAGGATCATATGTTGATCCAACCCTGTATAAGAGGCTGGTTGGAAGCCTTATGTACTTAGCAACAACCAGACCTGACATTATGTTTGTTGTGAGTTTGATTTCTAGATTCATGGAGACTCCGAAGAGTACTCATTGGCAAGAAGGAAAGAGGATCCTGAGATATGTTATTGGAACAACTAATTTTGGTATCCAATACACATCAAGCTTAAACTTTGAGCTAATCGGATATACTGATAGTGATTTTGCAGGTTCCATTGATGACAGGAAAAGAACATCTGGGTATATTTTTAGTCTTGGATCTGGAGCAATGGCATGGGCATCAAAGAAACAACCCATTGTGACTCTATATTCCACTGAGGCAGAGTACGTTGCAACAGTTGCAGCTGCATGTCAAGCTGTATGGATGAGAAGGGTCTTGAATGAATTGTTGCATAACCAGAATGATGCCACCCAGATTGTCTGTAACAATAAGTCTGCCATTGCATTGTCAAGGAATCATGTTTTTCACAAACAAAGTAAGCACATTGATACAAGGTATCATTTCATTCAAGAGTTGGTAACTGGTAAGCAGATTCTTGTTCAGTTCGACAGATCTGAAGAACAATTTGCAGACATTTTTACGAAGCCTTTGGGAAATGAATTGTTTAAAAAGCATAGAAATAATATTGGGATCTGCAAGCTGTAATGCATTGTTTACAGCAATTTTGTTTTACATGTTTTAATTTGTTTTTCCCTGAAATGATTAAGAGGGAGTATGTCAGAGATTAATCATTTCACCACCTGGATAGCGACGGATCGATGGCAGTCTTGACTCTTCAATACTCGAAGACTTAGCACTAATTTACTAAATTGTTTTAAATTTCTTAAATGGTGGTCATCTTAACCTTTGCAGGCTTGAGACACCATCACCAACTTAATCAAATTCTTTTAGAGATCTAAGGGGCAATTTTCGTTTTGTATAAGTACCTGAAACGGATTGTAATCTAAGTGATCTTGAAAACATTTTTGAATCAAATTGGTTACTTTGTATTTGGAGCTCCGCTCTGCGTTTATATTTTACTAAGTTTGTAAACTCATTTTATCTCTTGATAAAAATTCGTTTTTTGAACGAACACAGTAATTTCTTGTTTTTACCGATTGGGAATCCAGTTTTACATTTATCCCAATATTACTTATTGGAGCGTATATGATTTAAAAAATCATTTTAATTATAAGTTTGTTATTTCGCATTTCGAAGTTCACTTATTACAAGTGTGTGGAGTTCCTTTGCTTTACCAAACGTCGAAACCCGAAGTGTTGGGCCCACATTCCATTCGCATTTTCGTGATTCGGGAGTTGTTGTGTGTTGGTGTTTGGCATTTGTAATCACCAAACCCCGAACTCGGAAACCCAAAGTGTTGGACCCACATCCTTTTCTCATTTCACGATTCGGCAAACAGCGTGGTCTTTTGTTTTTTGTGTTCGGCGTTTGTAATTGCCAAAACCCGATTGACCTCCATTGTTCACAATATCATCTAAGATTTTGTGAAATTATATATGCCATTGTTTTTCCCATACACATTGAAGTTGCACTATTTTATGTCAGGTCTTACAGATCAAAGATTTGTATCAGTTCAGCTATCTTACTTTTTCGAAGCAAATTCAGACTTCAATGCCTTCAACCTAAGCTCAATAGGGTATAAGTGGCAGCCTTAATCAATTATAGTCTCCCCACTTGCAATGGTCGAACAAACTCGAAGCAACAGAATACACAGAGAAGCTCTTCAGAGTRAAAATCCTACCAAATATCAAATGCAGTGGTTGGATCAAGGGAAATAGTGGAGATTGAAAAGATTAAGCAGAGATAGAATTGATGCAACACTTTATGCTATTGATCCGCTMTGATACCATGAAAAGATTCAAATTMTCCGATACAATCATCAAGTTAGCATACGAGTAGACACCCTAGTATCTACTAAAGTGGACAAGATTCAAATTTTCAGATACAATCATCAAGTTAGCATATGAGTAGACACCCTAGTATCTACCAAAGTGGACTTAATACCACAGTTTGGACTTAATACCACATTTGTCTACCAAAGTGGACTTAATACCACACTCCTCCACTGGCCAGCGCCTCATGGCCATGCTGCTCGAAACCAAGGATGCATGCTACATGATCACATATTGACCTATGTAGGCCTCATTCAATCAGGGCTTACTGAACATGGGGAACAAAGCTTGCCTATAGCAAAGCTCACAACTTCTTACAAATGGGACCAAAAAACTTACTGGAGTGTCTACTGGGTGTAGATGTATTTGCCGATGAATGAAAAAAACAAAAATTTAGTTATATTTTGTTCGGGTACAACCGAACATGCACCCCTCAAATTACAACAATTAATTTCTTATGTATTTGCCGATGAATGAAAAAACCAAAAATTTAGTTATATTTTGTTGCATGTCTCTGCCCATCTTTCTTCCATCTTTCTTCTTTGCGACTTTCTTCATGCAATTTTTACTGCTCAATAATGCGGAAAAGTTGTCCATAAAATGGCTCAGCGTCAATGATTTTTTCTCTTCAACAATAGAAGAGGCAATAATGATTCTTGAGGCTTCTTCTCCTTGGAAGCCTCGATTTTGTTTCTTGTAGATTATTTGCTCCATGACGACTCTTCCAATTTTCTTTCTTGTAGACTATTTACTTGCTCCATGACGACTCTTCTTCATCTATTGACTTTGTCATATCTATCCACTCAATTAGATATCACATGAAATAGTCCATTCCATTTTCAATGTCTTCTTCTTT
>JASDQU010751046.1:7245-20987 GCA_032191745.1 Picea mariana | reverse complement strand
TATCTCAATAGGAGGATGCCCCCTCGAAGAGGCAAGTGAACAGGAGGGGATCCCTTCCATAATAGGATCCATTGTATGGTGTTTCCCTACCTCAAGGGTTTCTATAATAAAGTTGTGTTTTTTTATATCGTTCTCTGAATCTTTGTGGTATTTCTGTATTTCTGTATTTGGTTCTTAACACTCCGGGGGGGTTCTTTTTTTGTAAGTAATCTCCAAGGCCCGAAAAAGGTGATAAAACACAACCAAGGAGAATGTTCATTTTTTGAAGATTTATTCCCTCAAGCTTGAAAAAGGGTTAAAATTACGTTTGGGAATACTCTTCTAGTGAACCGGAGTTCCTATAGCATACCTTTATTCATAAAATTAGCCATCTAGACCGAAGAAGGGGTAAACTACCGCCGGACATATGAGCCTTCAAATTTGAGTTTGGCGAGCATGAAGGGAAACAATATCGCTCGACAATATTTTCATTTTTAGAGAGTCTAAAAAGAGATTAAAAAAGACTCCAGGGGGTTACTTTTCTCATTTAATCCATATGATATCGAAAATAATAAATATAGTCTCATTGGATTTTGCTTTTGAATTTCAAAACAATCTTGAAAAACAACAAAGCATGCTCATCGGGGAGTCCCAAGGGTAAGGCCTAGGATGATGATGAATAAAAGAATGAGGCTTCACTACGTAATCATGACAAGACTAACAAGGATTCCCAATCCTATAGTCATAACTGATAGCATGGATGCAAAAAATGAAGCAAAGGATCTACCTAGGGCATCCATGTAAAGGTAGGCTCTACCACCTAATTATGACACTTCTAAAGAAGCAATGAAGGTTCCATGTCACACATCGATGGGGTCAATCCTATGGAAAAGAGAAAAATACAACGAGATGCAGAAAGTGGGAATGGAATCCTAACTTATATGAAAAAAGTTGGAAAAAATGAGTTTTATCAAAGGATACCAAAAAATGTGACCAATCCCAAAAAATCACCAAAATCGAAAGAAAAAGAGTGCCATAACAACCAATAGAAAACTCAGAAGTGAAATCAAGTGATCACTAAGCCAGGAAAAAATACAAAAGGGGCCAAAAAGGGGGAAAAAGGGCCAAAAAATTCTATAAATAGAAGTGGACAACTCATTTTTACCATTGCAATTTGAAAAGCAACCAAAAGATAAAAACAAACCTTTGCTAAAAGAGTGGATTTTGGGAGCTTCAGTGGATGAAACAACCTTTTGTTTGGACCAAGTACAAAACACCCACACTTGCAATTCAATTCTTCCTTTAAGTTTTATTTTTGTGTTTGGAGGGGGAAAACTCTTGTAAAACAAGTGGCCCTGCATGTACGTGGGTTGTCCAAGGCTAGCCCACGTATGTACCTCGACATAATACTAAAAAGTCTGCGTACATACGCAACTGTGTAAAAAGAATCCCACGTACAACCTTTTGTATTTAGAAAAAATAAAAAGAAAGCACTGGCTCCTCTCTATTTTTTGCATGTAACAGGATGTATGGTCACTGGAGAGAGAGAGAGCATGAGGAGCTCGACTTCTTGGTTGAGGAGGACCATGTGGCCATTGCTGCACTAAAACATTGAGGGTTATGGAAATTCTTCTAGTGTCCATTTATGAGGGCACAATCGAGGCTGCTCAATGCTCTTATAGAGTATTAGCATCCTAATGATGAGGCGTTCATGCTAGAGGTTCAATCATTGACCCCAACCACAAAGAATATATACTTTTTGACTAGCCTCTCAAGAAGAGGGGAACCAATCAACTTGAGGACCTTTCCTCCAGGGTCATTCAACATCGAGGACTACATCAGGATGTATTGTGAGGCCGACACTGAGAATGTAGGTTCTCAGGTGACAATCCACAAGGTCACTAGCCTCTCTTTGCGTGTGATATTAATTTTGATTGGGTGGATTATTGTATCCATATCCCTTCATCAGGCCTCCCGGGCACATATGCATTGTGCCATGCCTCCCGGGCACATATGCATTGTGCCAATCAATGCTTAAAGGCCACCATTTTTTACTAGAGTAATAGCATGCTTGTATGCATGAAAAGACAACTTACAAAGTTTCAACGACATACCAAAAATAACTTAGGGTTTGGTACTATCTTGGTCTCCTTCTTATTTTATAGGGTGCCCAATTTCAGTCCTAGAGAGAGTACGGGGGCATGTATCCTCCTTCCTAGCAGTGAGTAGGTGGAAAACTTTGCTTCCTAGACAGGGTGGAGGGAGGACTATAAAGGCCTTCAATGACAAGTTTGTTGATTGGTGGGAACGTAAGATATCGTTGATCGAGGATTATCCATATGCAGGGATCAACTTCACCAGAGACCCAGACATGCATGTGCCTCCCGACGAGGAGAGAGATGAGATAGGTAACATATATTTTAAATTTTATTTAATTTTTAATTCTCATATATATCCTTTTTATGTGTGTATAGGGTACTGACTTATGTATCTGTTATATAGATATATGGAGCATGTTCAACCAACAGACTTTGCTAGGACTTGATGACGTCCTTGAACTGAGGCAAGACCAACAACAATAGGAGGACCAACAGCTACAGGAGGACCCCTAGCTAGAGAGGCTGACAGAGTTTTGCGACGAGTAGAAAGAAACCTCATTGTTCTCACTCATGTCATTGCTATGGTCGAGATCAAGGATCTCCCCTTGACTATGCAACTACATGTAGTAGGGGTGCCACGGACTTGGGTCCAGTTTCTTTGGCATCTTGTGAATGTCGTTTTTCATTATATCAGGGCCAATAGGCCTCATCATTAGATAGTACTGGATCATTGATGTGTCAAGGGAACTTTTTGTACTATATGTATTTTTTGAGGGCATAAACGCAACGATGTAGACTGGTGACTTTTGAGGCTTTCATGCCCACCTATGTACTCATAACACTATTATATATATATATATCTGTGTGTGTGTGTGTGTGTGTGTGTGTGTATATTGTCTTATGGATGATATTTTTACAAATGTATTTATATGTGTATGTGTGTGATTTTCTTTTTATATGTGAGAAACATGCCAATCTAAAACTTGATTAGCTAGAGTATATGTTAGTTGATTAAATCTCCTAGGAACATGTATATACGTAATGTAATCAAAATATTGTTCTAAGAGACGTACCCTAAGGAATCATTGGTGAAGAGTGGGATCATAAAAGAGGTAAAACCAATTTAACTGGGACAACCAATTGAGCATCTAGGTAGACCCGGAGGTGAGAAATTCCATGTGACAAACCGTCATGAAGCAATTCTATCACTGCATTGTATTCAACAACATTGTTTGTAACATCGCCTAGAAAAATACCTCCGGATGATAGCAACTGGCCTCTAGGTGTGAAAATCACCCAAACTTTGGAAGAAAACTTTTAAGTGTGACAGCTAACGCCATCCGCAAACCCAAAATAAACCTCCATTTCACTTGACATCTTCCAGAGTGAAAAATAATACATAATAACTACACGTCCACAAAACAAAAAAAGACAAAAAATGTATAAGAGGTTATACATATATACAAAAATTTACCCAGGTGACCAACCTAAGAGTAGTACTTCTTAAGGCAGAGCCCATTTCTAGGCTCTTCCAAGGAATTTCCCTCAAAATCAACCAGACCATAAGTTCCCTTCTCCATGACCTCTTTCAAAATGAACGATATGAACCACATGGGTTTGAACTTTCCTGCCCCAAGGGGATCTTTGTCTTGATAATAGAACAGGAAAGGATCACCTTTGGATAAAATCTAAGGATGAATGGACTGATCATACTAACACTTGACTCATTTCTTATGAGCCTCATTGGCTAAGGCTACATCACGAAGCTTCTCATTAAGATGCTAGATATATAGAAGGCATTCCTCAAGTGGTGAAGTGTCCGACAGTAATTCCACTGCCAACTTTAAAGAAGGAATATGACACTCAATAGGTAAGACTGCTTCCAACCCATATATGAGTTGAAAAGGTGAAACACCGGTGGATGTATTCATAGATGTTCACTAGGACCACAATGTTGAATACAACATAAAATGCCAATTCAACTTGGCAGAATTGATCACCCGTTGAAGAATAGTCTTGAGAGACTTATTCACATATTCAACCTAACCATTCTCTTGTGGGTAATAGGGTGACAGATGTTCCTGTTTGAACCCAATATTCGATGTTAATTTAGTCATCATTTTTTTTTGTAAGTGACTACCATGATCAATGAAAATCTCCTTCAGGATATAGAACCTTTCTACTATTCGATTAAAGATTAAAAGAGACGTTGTTTCGCCATCATTGCTAAATGTTGGCATAGCTTCAACCCACTTCGTGAAGTAGTCTACTGCTACGATGATGTAACGATGCCCCTTGGCTGAAGCCGTGTGACATGTAGTAAATTCATTCCCCCACTTGGTTAAAGGACCGACAACAATTACTGGAAACATAGGAACAGGATGTGCCCGCATCTTCCGGAAAAAGATATGGTACAGATGGCACTTCTTGATCGCTTCTACATAATCCTTGATTAATAAGGGCCAAAAGTGACCTACATGTAGAATATTTTGGGTTGTTTCAAACCCAGAAAAATGATCGCCACATGCTCCAGTGTGACAGTCATTCAAAACGAGCTCTTCTTATTCGTGGGTAAGACATCGCTGAATAATGCAATCTACATCTTGATGATACAACATGTCATCGAGGATAAGAAAGTTGTGTGCCTGATGTCAAATTTGTTGATGCTCATAGTGAGAAGAAGAGGCGAGGCACTTCAAAGTCTGGAGATACACAAGTATATATCCATACCAGGGGTTTGAATATGCAATTATAAAAATATCTCCATTAATAGGCGATTCTTCGGGCACGATATCACTATATTTGACCGAAAGTTCCGAAATGAGTTCACCAAATACCAATGACATTTTGGATTTCACAGAAATAAAGTCCAAGTCAAATTCCTATAAGATGACTATCCATCTATTGATATTTCTTCCAATGACCCTTCATGTTAACACATATTGGAAAGGGTTGATGACAACGATGTCGGTCGTCTTGTGAATAAAAATGTAGTGATGGAGCCGTTGGACAACATGAACAGTTTCCAAGGCAAGTTTCTCAACATGACAGTAGTTGAGTTCTGGTCCAACCAGGCCTCGACTAAGGTAATATATAATGTGTTCTTCGAGCATATCATCTTCTTGAACCAATACCATGTCGATGCTTGACTCTGCAACAGCCAAATACAACAAGAAGTCTTTGTTATAATCAGGAGGCCGAAGTAGAGGGGCAGACATCAGGGCATGTTTCAACGCTTCGAAGGAGCCCTGAGCAGCTTCATCCCAATAGAATGGGACCCATTTTTTCAAAAGACGCATAAGCCCTTTAGTGTTCTTGGTGTAATTCGCAACAAAACTCTAAAGAAAATTCACTTTCCTTTGTAAGCTATGAAGATGGGGTATCATGCACAGGGGAGGAAATTGAACTATTGCCTCAACCTTGAGAGGATCGACCATGATCCCTATTTTCAATACAATAAAACCTAAAAGACAACCTGACGTCATGCATAAACTTCACTTGTTAGAATTCAAGTGAATCCTATAGTAGCGACATCGTTCAAATATTAGTCATAGATGGGTGGGATGATCAGTTCTCTTGTGGGAATGTGATGCTATATCATCAAGGTATGCCTCGACTATGTGTTGGAGGCCGTAAAAAGAGAACAACATGGCCCACTAAAAGGTGGCTCCAACATTTTTCAAGCCAAAATTCATCTTACGATACACAAAGGTACCCCAAGGGAAAATGAAATTCATTTTCTATTGGTCCTCAAGCTTGATTTGAATCTGATTGTATCCTGAAAAATCATCCATGAATGAAAAGACTTCACAGCCTGCACATTCATCGACAATCTAATCGATAAATGAGGTAGGGAAATTCAGGCAAGCCTTATTCAAATCACATAAGTCCATACAAATGAGAATTATGCCCTATTTCTTGTTAACCGGAACTGGGTTTGACACCTATTCTGTCAATTGTACAAGGTAGATAAAGTCAACTTTGAGCAGTTTTTCTACTTCTTCCTTGATTGTTGCTATTTTTCGAGGATTGGTTGGAAAAATCTTCTGTCAGAACAGTTTGGCATCAGGATAAGTTGTGATTTAATGTTCAACAATTCATGGGTCAATTCTTGGAATCTCCTCATAATACCAAGCAAAAAACTCATGAAATTAATTGAATAACTCGGTGTAAGCTCGAATCTCTTCGGGGGAGCAATATGATCCGACAAAAACATTCTCCATGACACCAGGGGTTTTGGAGATATCAATTGGAATCATTGTAGAAATTATTTCCATGTTACCCTCGACATAAACTCCATGCATAGCCAGAGGATTGATAGGACAAGTATTATCTCCATTCACGGTCAAAACAAATTCTCCTGCCTCTATTCTCCTAAGATCGGGAAGGAAATAAGATCTATGATGTAGATCATCCCAAGGTTTGTCGGGACCATTCATTGCCTCGAGAATCACCTCGCCAGAGGGAAAGAACAAGTCTAAAGGATCTTGAGCCCAAATAGGCTTGAGAACTGGATCAAACTCCTCTGAGGAGCTGGATCGGGGTTGGTCGAAGTTTGTTGGAGATTGTTGTATGTAACCTCAACTGTCGATAAAGGCATGGACATGGCATGGTTCCCTATCCCTTCCATCGAGGCCAATGGGGAAGGTAAATTCCACATATCATTAAAGTGGATCATTCAAAACGATGATACTTGCAAAATTGCAACCCTCGGCTAGTCGAGAACAACCGATATAAGATTTATAATGTTGGAAGGTGACAGATAATAAAAGGTTCCCATAAATGATGGAAACAAATCAACGCCTAGTTTGATAGTGCCAGGTTATGGATTGTCAATCATCGGGGCTGTGGAAGCCCCCGATGAAGGGTCAGGATGAGAGAAGGACAACTTTTTGATGGTCAGAATCCTACCCCCATGCGGAAAACAAAAGACCTAAAAAACTGCAGAAACCACCGCATGCAACACATAAGTCCAACTTCTTCCTAACAACATGTTTTAGTTGAGAGGTGCATGGACCACTTCAACTTCGATACAAACATTTTTACCCCCTAACTACACATGAAAGGAAGGAATTATTCTGTGTGGTTTAAATGACCGACCATCAAAAGCCATAAGCAATGTAGGTGACATAGAAAACTCAGGCTAGTCAATGGCCTTCTAACATGCCAGTGACATCATTCACGTCAAGGCACCCTCATCAACTATNTCCCCCTAACTACACATGAAAGGAAGGAATTATTCTGTGTGGTTTAAATGACCGACCATCAAAAGCCATAAGCAATGTAGGTGACATAGAAAACTCAGGCTAGTCAATGGCCTTCTAACATGCCAGTGACATCATTCACGTCAAGGCACCCTCATCAACTACTGTACGAAAAATGTTTCACGTAAAATATTTCTTGGTGTAATCCCCTACTATATGAAAGGCAACGTGGTAAGGAAGACAAGATTTTAAGTTGGTTGGATAAAAAATGATCGCTCCTAGGTTACTAGCCTTTGTCGCTCCCAAGACAGATAATAGAGCTTTTATGTTTGAGGGGAAACTCTGGAGTACTTCCGTAGTGGACATTGTGTAAGGGGTATGTGCTAGATCCTCCACAACATAGTAGTTATGTGCATCCGTTGCGTTTGGATTATGGGAAGCCTTCTTAAATGCACCTTTAGGGATGCAAGTCATTCTTTCTCCCACTTCCTTCTCAATTTGGAGAGGAGTTGATGGGCTAGCGGCTTCCTTTCTCTTCTCGGAAGATTTTGGCATTCCGTAGTCTTGATTTCTGGTAGATAAATGAGCTTCGACATTCATCATGTAAATATTAGCAGCTGGATTGTTATTGGTAAGCAGGGGGTCCTTGACTTCCCCTATCATGCTTGTGGATGAGAAAGAATGAGCCATATTTTTCCCTTGTGGAAAATGGTTTGTCAACACAACAAGATGTTTTTGCAGTAATAGCTTTTGGGCTTCTACAAGTCGAGGGCACAGTTGAGTCGGGTGGCATTTCGTGCAAAGATTACATGGATACTTCAACTTATTCTTCTCCATTTTCCCCCACCAACATTATTGGTATCCTTTTTATCCCCTTTACCCTTCTTATTTCGTTGTTTCTTCTTTCCCCCGGTCTACTGGTTGGCCTTGGGATTCGTCGAATGCACATCATGTACATCTGACATCTTGGTAGGGGGAACATTTGAACTCAGAGTCTAGTTGTCCACAGTCTATTGTATTGACAATTGTTTCAATTGATTCGACAATATGTTTGTGTACTTGCTTTGTGTTGAGCCCAAAATTTCATTGGCATGGGGCCTAGACATTTTCTTGGCCCTATCGAGAGTAAACCATGGCGCATCTGGGAATATCTCATAGAGCATGCCAGACTGAGAGTAGATCAGTTCAAGATGATGGGATCTCATAATTTCCTCTTGTTACACATTATTTTTGTCATCTTAATGATCCATTGAAAAACATGTGTTCATGTTCCCAAAAAGATCCTTTCTCCATGAGGAAACTGACTAGCTTTCCCTTCCTAAAAATCCTATTAAGGAGGGTCGTCGTAGGCTGGAATATAGCTAGGGCATGACGATTCTTGATTGTCTCCCTCTAATCTAAAGCTGGGGTGTGACATATACGCAGACTTCTCCACAGCTAGGGTGTGACGATGTCAAGAGACTATTAAAAGGTTAAGCTTCACGAAAGTTCTATAAGGGGATCTTCTAGAAGGTGAGGTGGAGCCTGTATGGTTGGGACAATACTCACTTCTCTGATTTGGTGGGATTATCCTAATATCTTTAACCATGTATCTCTCCCTTATATAAATAGGGGTTTCTCATGGAAAAGGCTAAGTTCATAAGTTCAAGTAAGCTCAGAAGATTGGATAAGGCTAATATTGTATGGAGAATTCTGCATTGAGTCAATCTTGAGAACTTCATTTCAGTTTATCAAGTTATTGTGGATCCTCTTCATTCGAGATTGGAGCAACTGTGTGTGTTGGAGAGAAGAGTCATTGGAAAGTGACCTTGCAACATCAAGGCTTTGGTTGTAATCTCCACTTTCATTATTATATAATAAAGTGATATGCTTCTTTCCCATAAAACTCATCTCGTTTTATTGTATGAATCCTTGATCACATACATAGGTTCTCTTTGAGTATGCTATATTGATTTCACTTTGGTTATCTTGTGTTCCCTTGCAGATCCAATATCATAGGAGTGCTGAAGTGGAGCTAGGACGACAACGGAAAGAGGAAGCGATATTTAAATGGTATGTTTCTCATCTCTTGTTAAGTACTAAACTCAATGATTAGAGCTTAGGAATAGCATCATATCCTATTATATTTTTTTCTATATCTAGGTGGATCTAAGGAGATCTATTTATGTTTGCATTTACCAATAAGTCCCATAATGCCTCCTCTTCTGAAAACACTTTGGAAGTTTCTACGTCCTTGGATATGAAGGGAACCAAATACTTCAAGAACCACTTAATAAAGAAAGTAAGAGGGACCTTGACCTTAATCAAGCTCTTTCTACACCACCATTCTCGGATATGATTAGAGATGTGGTCGTCCTTGGTTTTCTCAAAGTTGGCTAGAAATTCGGTGCCGACATCGTATCTCACAGGTAACTGGAAATGGTTCAAGAAGACCATCGCCAAGTCATTGAAATAAGAGCACCTTGAGCCATAGAGCTCAATATACCACTTCACAACACCCCCTATAAGAGTGTGTTGGAAAAGGTGCAACTGAAAATCGTCATCTTTCAACAAGTTGGATGATCACCACAAATGAAAGGTAGTCACATGATCACCTGAATCTTCGCCAAGATTTCCCTCGAATTTTGGAATATCCGAGGGAAACTTGGTCGGCATGGGTGGCCAATGTGGATTGTGAAAAATAGGGTCATTCAATAATATCAACAAGTATGGCAGATGTAGAGTTTCCAGAAAAGGTATTTTCGGTTTTGAATTATTAATAGGAAAAGAGAGCCCTAGATTTTGACTAGCACCTGGTTGCCAAAAAATTTGGATTGTTGGCCAGGGTTTTGGTAGAAACCATGGCCTTGACCAACAAAGGTAAACTGTGTTTGTTGAGGCATCATTGACTGAATCTTGAAATTGGACGATATAACTTGTGCAGAGATTGATCCCTACATTGTGCTCCAAGGACCTTGAAAGGGGATGCCCCCAACCGATCCAACGAGCATGGGTACATATCCTTTCCCAAGGTTCCATTGAATATGGAATGGATTACCCCATACTGACATCCCTTGCAAGGAAACCGAGCCCTGCCAAGGATTCCAAAGACTCTGTGTGGAGTAAAATCTAGTCGTCACTCCTTGTGAAGTAATAGTACCTTACATCGGGTTCTATTGACCAAAGCTGGGGTGTCCCCTAGTTGAAAAAGAGGCTGAAGAGAAAGTGTTAATGCATCGAACAAAGAGAATGACATATATCCCACCGACATTGTATAATACGAAGTTCCTAAAATGCCTCCACCAAACAAGCTATAACTAGCATTCAACCCAACTGGTTGTTGAAAAGCACCACCAAGAGAAGGGGATAGAGGAGATATATGACCCCCACCATAAGAGATAATATTAAAAGTAATAGTAGTGCCCATGGTTGACCCTTCCAAGGGAGTGTTTGACCTCCCTTCCCCTAGACCCATGGTTTGTAAGGTAGAATAAGTAAGAACTGATTTTGTATCAAAGTTGGGCATCCCATATGAGAAGGGAGTGCCCATTGTGCTCTGAGTAAATGGGACAATGGTCAAAGTCATTAAAGGTATCAGACCACTTCTCAAAGTTGAGGGAGTCGAGAGAATTGTGGTCTTGACTGGAGAAGGTTGTAGAGGAGGTAGGATTCCCCCTGCAGTAGTAGCTGTAATGGGAGTACGGGGACACCTGCCTGAAGTAGCAACATTCGCTTCCATCACTTCTCATAGAAGTAGTTGGTGCTCATAAGATGTCACCTCAGTAGAGATAATATGAATCAAGATCAACATTGACAAGTAGGTAATAGGAGGATTGGTTGGCTTGAAACCCTTAGTTTCAAGGTCAGAGACAGTGGATTCCTCCGAAGCAAAAAGTATCCTCTTAGAGCAGGCTTAGGCACATTTTCTTGTGGCCCAATGATGCAAAGATGACGTGACCATACCCTATCGCACTCTCCCGCTCACAGGATCACTCTTTTCCTCTGCTCTGAGCCGAAGCGGCTCTTTTAGATCCACTACTAGAATCCTTGCTTAATTACCCGTTCCATAGGTCCTTATCTCCAATCCCTGCCTTCTACACTTTATCGAGGTTATCCCTGACTCTCTATCGGGGTTTCGGGGTTCTTTTCGTCGAGATTTACAGTCCTCTTGATTCCCCGTTCACCGATAAGCTTTCGGCTCCTATGCGCTTGCCCTCCTGCTAGCTTCCACCATGTGGCTAGATCCCTGTGACCATGGCCTTTCCTCCTATCGCGATATTTCCTATCGCGACTTCGCTCCTCGTGATACCAAGATCTTGGCTTCTCAACCTCCGATAACCGAGGTACCGAGACTCCGATGCGCACGTGTGACTTGACCCGTCCACACCCGTCACTTCAATCAAGATTTCCACGCTTTTGTGATCTCACCCTTCGTGACTTCGCTACTCACGGGGTTTAATAACTTCCCCGACAACTCCCGAGGTCCGAGGTGCCAAGATTCGCGACCTCGTTCCCTCGCTCTTCGTGACTCAAACTCTCCAATGTTTGGGCTTCTAATTTGCGAGCCCCGAGCTCGTGAGATCCTTAGATCTTTGCCGCGTGTCCTCTTCAGATGGAGGGTTTCGACTTCTCTCGCCACTTCGTGCCTCGCACTCTTGTGACTCTTGGCAGCCAATTCTCCACTCTTCCAACTCCTAATGCCCAAGTCCCCTGATGTGGGTGATCTCGTGACACGTGTCTGCTCCCCAATGAACGGTCCAGATCAACTCGCTATTTTGAGACCCTTGATGTCCTGATGACTAAACTTCGTGCAACTTTCCCCAGATCCAATGGCGACCGAGTAGCTGTCTTAGATTTGACGATCTAGATCTGTTCTCCTCTGCACCTCTCCTGCACTGCCTCCTGCGCTGCCTCCTGGACACGAATCCACGGTCCAGATTTCTTCTCTTACCGATCTGACGGCTGGTGCTACTCCCTCCCGAGCATGCACGCGCTTTCTTCCTACCTTGGGGAAATTTCCAAGGTTCCAAAGGCCTCAACCTTCGTCTGTCTTCTTCCCTGTGAACTCTCGAACCTTGAGGTTTACCGTGCATATGATAATGCTGCCCCTCCTGAGCTTCTCTTCCTTATACTTTCCCGAAGGATTCCTTTTGACTCATGCGCCTCTGCAGAGTCTTTACACACCAAAGTGCTATCTCTCCTGAGCTTTCACTAACACTCAGACCCCTTGGGGAATTTTGTCTTCTTCCTCCCTCAGATGGAGAATAAAATGGATGCCTCCCTGGCTATCCTTCGACTCAAGCGACCTCTGGCTGAGTCTTCCTCTCTCTCTCTCTCTCTGGGTGCAATAACCCGGTGAAAGTTCCCTCAGTGGACCTTTCCTTCAACTTCTAGAACTCAACAGAGTTCTCTTCCTCTATTCTGTGCCTATATACACACTTGCTTGACGCCTCCTCACAGAGTGTCTTCTCTTCCACAGAACAATCCAACGGTTCTGTCTCCTTTCGTGCGCTCCTCGCACCTGCTCGATGCCTTCCTGGCAGAGCTTCTCAGAATCCTTGGTGATTCTGGTCTTTCTCAAACTCTCTACAGAGTTCTTCTTCTTCCGTGCTCCCAGAATCCTCAGTGATTCTGGTCTTCTCCAAACTCACGATGGAGTTCCTTCCTCTATGCACTTCGTGCATGCACTCAATGCCAACTTGGCAGAGCTCCTACAGAATTCACAACAGAATTCTGTTTTCGACTGTGTCTCAGATATACAGCCTTGCCTCCTTAGGTGTTCAGCAACCTCATAAGTCTTCTTCCTGAGTTGATGATTCTAGTCCTGTGCCTCAGCACGTCTTTGTCTGACTCCTCAGAGTTCAAAAGTGCACTCATGCACCTGTATTCAGAGTCTGCAACACTCTGTCATGCCCTCCTGACATGAAACCTCAAAGACCTCTCAAACCTGAGATCACACAAACTCCTGCAGAATGCCTCCACTAGCATACGTTCACAGCATATATATAAAGAACACATACAGACATGCATATAAGACAGAATAATGCAGGAAAACTACTTCTCTTATATTAACAATGGCAGCAATGCCTGTATCCTTACAATGGTGTTCCTCGAGCTCTCTCTCGGCTCTCCTCTACACTCTACCATCACTTACTCAAAATGAGATCTAAAATCTCTTTTTCCTGAGGTGCTCATCGAGCTCTTCCCTCCAGGATTTACCTACTCTATTAAATTACAATCAATGGCTATCTAGTCCATCACTTGGATCTAGATCTCAGCCATGACACACATTAAATGCCTATCTTATCTACAGCCTACGTAAAGGCATGGCTTTCCCTGGCTCAACAGCCTAAGACATTTAATTACATTCATTTCAAATTCAAAATGAGGCTGTGCCTCTTTTCAGCCTTTGAATGTGTGCGCGCTAACGTGGCTGGCTGGCTGGCTACGTGGAGAGATGGTCCTGCATCACCCAGTCACT
>JASDQU010751045.1:25811-38190 GCA_032191745.1 Picea mariana | reverse complement strand
GATCAATAATGCAAATCCATTACACTTGGGGCATGCCCCATCTAAAAAATATTTTGCATAATATTATTTTCTCTTGGGCCTTGAACACTCAATGTTATGAATAAATTATCTTGATGAAATCATTAGTAGCAGAGTTGAACATTAGTGCACATGGTTAGAATGAAAAACATGACAAACGTGTATATATGTATCATACTAATAACTAAATTTTATGTGGTATTTACAACATCATGTGATATGGTCTGTGCAAATTCTAACATAACAAGGTTTTCATTTCTTGAAAGATCTTTGCCCCAATTTCAAATCCTTGTGAAGATTCTTGAATCTCTCATAGAGGATTCTTGAATCTCTCATAGAGTTCTATGTGTGACATGCCAAGAAAGTATGTAATTTAAGGTTCACAGTCACTATAACATATTTTCAACTTCAGCATATTGTTTTGATTAGATGAAGACATGGTATGTTCATGCCAACAATTCTCGACTAGTCCCTTATCTACTTCAATTAACTTCATGTTAGAACAAGATAGCAAACCAATTAAGTCCAATAATTTGTTTAACCTTGTATCTTGAGGATTTATCTTCCAATGGAATACTTTTCAAGCATTTTCACACGTACTTTTAAAATGTTAGATGCATGTGTGAGAAAGTGATGTTGCCTTGTGGTCTTGTTTACAATCAATTTTGATAATACATGATGGGACACATTATAAAACATTGAATGAGTATTCTTTCCAATTGTATTAAATGTAACTTGAATATTTTTAACAACATACTTAGTGGTCTTTTAATTGTTAATTGTTGTTATGCCAAGAATTTTCCTAACAACAACTAAATTGTGTGATATTAACAAGGAAAAAAGTAACTAACGTTTACATTGATCATGTTTCGATTCAAAATAGTCTTTATTAATTTTCTTGCACTACCAATTAATAGTTCATTTAGGTAGCTTACATTTTATGATGGATAGATCACTTTCATACACATGAGAATGACTAGGATTTATTCATTGTGTGCTATATAGATGAGGTAAGGAAGGTAGACCCTTAGTCTGGAACACATCACCGTGACTTCTTGAAATTCACCAAGAGATCGATGCATTTCATTCACCTGATGGTCAATATGGAAGTACACTAAACATGCTAGTGCTCAATATGATCACAATATAATTTTGCATCATGAGATTGCACCATAGGAGCATGTTTATCAAAAGGTTTATTAAAATTCATGGCCCTAATTTCTCCCTCTCCTTACTCAATGTTTTGGAAAACTTTCATGCATTGTTAAATAAAACATCATTTGTTGATGGAACATTGGTTGGAGGATGGCTTGATGTTAGAATTAGAATGCCCTAAATTAGATGCATATGATTCAAATGTGGCAACAAAGTATAGATCACCTCATCATCAGTTGTGAAAGGAATTGAGGTTCCCATTGATGAATGCTTACATTTTTCCATACCTGACTTTTCCTTTTCTCTTAGTTCATTGATTTTTTCTAGAAATTGTTCCTTCCCAACAAAATTTATTGCTCGATTATGTGTATTGATCATCTTCAAAGGATCGAATAAAATAATAACTTAACAAAAATTTTCTTCCCCGTCACAGAGAAAACTAAAAATGTATTGCAATAATAATAATAAGTATTTCCTATGAATGTTTGTGTTATTGTACAAAGGTCCATCTTTTTAGAGAAAATAAGGTTTGGCCTTGTGTTTTGTTGTTTTATATGCGAAGTAACATGCAATCATTGTTAGTGCTCATGTGTTATTAATGAGTGTGCATTCTTTTTACAAAAGTTGGTAAATCAACCATTATAACATTATTGAGCTATGTGTGCCAATAGGTAGAGTTTGAAATCAAACCTAAACATGGTCAATGGGGTAAACAAGGTACTATATGCCTAAACATGGTATTGGGGGAATACAATGACCTAGACACGCAATGGGTATAGACACCTGAATATGGTCAAGGGTATAAACAAGATCCTTAATCTTTACTTGAACCTTATCGAGCTTAAGTTCCATGAAAAAACACTAGATATAGTTAAATGATCCCTTACTAGGGGGTCATTCCCTATTAGTTGAATATGAGTTCCGTTAAGATGTTTCATGCACCATGGGTGGGTCTCAAGGCCTTGAATTATTAGTCACGGTAGGGAAACAACAACCTTAGTATTTTTTCCTTGGTTGGTGGAGGGAAACAACATCCTCAACACTTTGTATTTAGGACCTATATGTCACTTATTGAAATTAATTTCCATGAACAACACCCATGAAAACAAAAAATAAACTCCCTCTAGATGGTGTTTGACATCAAGGTTGGATATGGATGCCGTTAGGAGAATTTCCACAACAAGGATGTCTCATAGGGTGTTGAACATGGTCGATGAAGGAAGACAAATTCTAATGTTATTATCAAATCTTGTAGGGCTCAATACACCCTGAAACAAGTCATTTTACCAACACATTCAATTTCTTTCTATAGTTTATTTACAATCCTTTGAGTGGGGTAAAAGTATTGTGGGTAGGTTTTGTGCATTGAAAATTGGTCTAGATTGTGACACATATTTAGGGGGGTAAATAGGGTCCTTAATTCATAATCAAACCTTATTGAGATCAAGTTCCCAAACCAAACCATAGACACAATAACAGAATAACTCACTAGGGGGTTTTTTTCCCTAAGAGTTAAATATAGTTCCATAAATATGTTCCACAAACCATGGATGAGTCTCAAGTCCTTGGCCATAGTTTTGGTAGGGAAACAACATCCATGGACACTTTTCATTGGTTAGGGGAGGGAAATATCGTCCTCAAGAACTAAGCATATATTATCTAACTCAATCAGAATGAATATGTCTTCAAAACACAACATGGGATCATGGATGCTTTGCATGACCTTGACTATTATCAAATACTGGAAACTAGTGTCTTAGGATCTTATTGAAGCTTCTTGAGATAAAGATTCTTAAAGAGGTACTCGAACAAGTGTTGATGAATAATTAGGGATACGGGGGACACAATGGCCTTAAGAACTATTGAACCTTCTCTAGGTCAAGCACCATGGACAACACCTAGAAAACATGATGTGAGCCCTCTCTAAAGAGTATTTGTCATCAAATTTGAATACATGCACTGTTATCAAGTCTTATCATCAAGGATGGGTGTTGGGATTATGACAATAATCCAAGGTAGAAAATAAGAGCTTTTGTCCCTAAATATTACCTCTCTACCTCAAATGCCATGGATAAGACCTCAAGCCTCCACATTTTCTCACTTAGTTAACAATTTACTCCAAGGGTTCTATGGGAAGCAAAACCAAGTTAGTTGTGAACCAAGAATGTGTCTAGAGGAATATATTAGGTCAAGTGAGGAGACTAATGGGCCTTCTACCGTAAATGACACTTTTCATGTTCAATATCCATCAACAATAGCTACTAACTAAAAAATGTATATGGCTATAATGTTGAGCACATCCTTGAAATAACACATAAAACCCTTGTACAAAATATCTAACCTACTAGAGGGATATTGTCGAATTTTTATATGAGATATTACATGAGATAATATATGAGATAATATTGTATATGTGATGATGTGATAGATTTTGTATATATGAGATGATGCGATAACATTGATGAATGTGCCAAATATGTAGAGAACCAAAAGGAACATATGGTGACCATCCATGAAAGGATGCATCTCTAATATAATAACTATTTTTATTATTATTATTAATTAATAATTATATTATTAATTATTAATCTTGGAGAATGTCTTCCCGATGTTGTCCAAACATCAACACTCCCTCTCAATGAGGGAGAAATTCTGCACCTCAAGCACCTCGAGTCCCTAAGAATGCGCTTGGGCCATTCTCCTCAATCTAATAAGCATGATGAATTTGGAGAATGTTTTCCTGATGCTTGTAACTTCAACACTCCTTCTCATTTAAGGAGACATTCTGTATCATGCCAATATTGTTGATTTCAAACTCTAAGGACAAATCCCTCTTACACTTGTCAATGAGCCTTTGTTGATGTAATCCTATTTGGCATGCACCCATTTGATGTATACTTCTCCTCACATGCACTTATGATCAACATAGATCTCTCCAACCTGGAGTAGGAATATGATAACAAATCGAGTCTCTAAGATTGTTCCTAGGCAATTCATCACTATCCAAGTCAGCATGGATAATAATGTGAGTGAATGTATCATCCTCCTCAGATAAGTCAGCATGGACCCTCTGGGAGGATGTCTACCCGATGTTAATAACTGGAGAACATCAACGCCCTGGTCCATTCACCACAATCCAAATCATCATGTCTAATTCTGTGAGTGAATTTATCATTCTCCTCAGTCAAATCAACATGACCACTCTGGGAGAATGTATGCCCGATGCAACCACCTGGAGAAACATCATCACCTCGAGTATTTTCCACTCCTTGTAAAATCATCATGATTAAGGAGAAAGACTACACATGGGCCATTAACTCCTAGTCAAATCAGCATGGCTAATCTTGTGAGTGAATGTATCATTCTCCTAATTCAAATCAACATGACCACTTTGGGAGAATTTATGCCCAATGCTACTCATCTGGAGAAACATCAACACCTCGAGTCTTTTCCACCTCTTGTCAAATTAGCATGACTAAGGAGAAAGACTACACCCGGGCCATTCACCACTAGCCAAATTAGCATGAATAATCCTTTGAGTAAATGTATCATTATCCTCAATCAAATCAACATGACTACTTTGGGATAATGTCTTCCTGATTCTACTCATTTGTGGATGTGTATTGGAGCTTCAAAGATCCCTTTTGCATCATGTCTCGGATGAAGTTCTAAAAGAACCTTTTGAAGCCATGTTGCTTTAAGGCTTACAATATTGTATGCTATATACTTTGCCTCCAATTTATTGATTTCCACTGATGTCTACTCCCTGCTCAACCATGAGATCATAGTGATCCCATATTGAAACAACATCTAGAAGTTATCTTTTGACCCACTGCACTCTTTTTCCAATCATAGTCTGTATAAATCTGCAGCTTCACAACTCCATCTGAGGCATATCTCAATCCATATCCACTTGTACCATGTAGGTATATAAACTAATGTTTTGTTTTCGACCAATGTACATGTCTCGAAATCAAGGTTAAAATGTCCACATCCCATTCCTTATGAATGGATTCCTCCATTGAAACAAGGGAACCCTCCGAGGAGGTCTCATATCCCATCAAGGTCTAGCCTCTTGTTTGTCAGTCCTGAAGGACGTCTCTCCCATATGAATCAAAATATGAAGAGGAATCCTTTCTGAATGAAAGCTTATAAGAAACTAACTCTCTCTAAGATCAGGCCCACTCTAAGTCCACATGCTCCCTCTGAATCTTGACTCCCTATTAGGCTATATAGTATTTGGAGTCATCTACTCCCTCTAAATGTGTTTATCTCCTCTTCTTCTTCATTACATGGATCTGCACAACTATATACAATGACCCTGGAAATTATATGTCTTCTACTATGACCAACACACATCCATCATATACTCGATGTCATACAACTAACCATGTTGATTTTCTAGTGTTAAATTAGAGAAGAACAGTTTTCCGCAAGTGGTAATTACTTCCAATGATATGTGATATTACTTTATTAAACTCTAGAACATCACTAAGTAATTACACTCAAAAAATTCAGCTACTTAGAAACTTCAGTCTCTTCCTTAGATCACTTCCCACATGTGAGAGAGAAAACAAATGTGTGTCTATTTTTGGGTCTTTCAAGTGTCTCTTAATAGTAATATTAATTTGATCCAAAGAGACACGTCTCTTTGAAAATTAAATTTAAAACTAAATTTAGTTTTCTTTCTTATAAATAGTTCGAGAATACCTCATGTAACTACCCAAAGATTAACATTAATTTTTTTATAATCCATCCACATAGTGTTTGACTTTGTTAAATTGTTCCTCCATAATTCATGCGATTCTTTGCATAAATATAGGTAGAAGTAAATAAGAAATCCATGCTTAATATTTAGGTAATTAGACATTTTAACTAGAAATTACTTCCCACCATAATTTATGGAATTCTTTCTATAATTTAGGTAGGAGTAAAAGGTAAATATGTTGTACATAGAGATTGTAACAACCACATAAATTTAATACTCCCAACAAGTTCCAGGGGAGTCTCTCGTTGTGATACCATGTTAAATTTTTATATGAGATAATATTGTATATGAGATGATGTGATAGATTCTGTATATATGAGATGATGTGATAGCAATGATGAATGTGCCAAATATATAGAGAACCTAAAGGAACATATGGTGATCCTCCATGAAAGGATGGTTCTCTAATATAATAACTATTTATTATTATTATTATTATTATATATTAATAATATTATTAATAATTAATAATTATATTAATAATTATTAATTGGGAGAATGTCTTCCTCATGTTGTCCAAACATCAACATATATGGGTGCCATAGTTCAACAAAAACACATTCCCTAAATGAGAATATTTCAGCCCATTCCATTAATCAATTCTCTCATCCAAGGTCATGATTCCTTATCATTTAGGTAGGATACATAATCCATGGACAGGTTTTGTGCACTGGAAATGATATTCAAGGTCTAAACATGACCAAGGGGAAAATAGGGCATTTAAGCCTTAAATGAAGGTATTATAGAGCCTTATTTCTATGGTCAAGGGATGAAAAAACTTGTCTTTAGACTCTATATGTTTATCATTTGTCTTAATTACCTTGAAGAATGTCTAAAAATGACCACAAAAATCATCTCTAGGTCATGTTTAGCATCAAAGTTGGATAAAAATTCTATTAGGAGACTTTGGACACTAAGGATGGATCTAAAGGCATTAAACATGGTTGACAAAGGAAACAAAATTTGTTGGTATTTTTTTAATATTATCATTCTCAAGAGCCTTGAACGAGTACTCGTACCAACATGTGAGTCCTTTCTAGGGGTTCGTTACAAGCCTTCAAGTGGGATATGGTCATCCTCGGTAGGTTTTGTGCACTAGAAATGGGTTTGGAGCATGCCACATTGTTAAGTGGATAAAAAAGGGCCTTAATCCCTCATTGAACCTTATCAAGGTCAAGAACCATGAAAAAACCCTAGAGACAATGACATGAGCCCTTACTAGTAGGTTTTTCCTTTGAAGTTTAATACATCCATTAAGATGTTTCACACACAATGGATGGGTTGGGAGTCCATTACCATAGTTGTAGTAGAGAAAAAACATCCACAATCCATTTTCATTGGTTGGGGGAAGGAAACGACATCCTCAATCCATAAACATATATTCTTTGGCTCAAGTGGAATGGACATGTCCTCATATCACCACATAGGAGAATACATGGTTTACACGGCCACAACCATAATCAAATCCTAAAAACTACTATCTTAGGGTATTATTGAATCTTCTCTAGATTGATATCCTTGAATAAGTACTGATCAAACAAGTGTCAAGAGAAAAATAGGATTATAAGTGACATAATGTCCTTAACACTTATTGAGCCTTATCGAGCTCAAGCACCATGAACAACACCTAGAAACCACAACAAGATCCCTCTCTAGGGAGTCCTTGACATCCAAGTTGAATATTGAACCATTATTAGGTCTCAGGCATCATGGATGGGTATTGGGTTTAGGTCTACATACCGTATTAAAGGGAGAGAAATAATATACTTTAACCCTAAAACTTTATTATTAGGATCAAGTACCATTGACAATTCCTTGAACCTCCACATCTTACCTCTCTTGATTAAAAATCACCTCCAAGGTTGTTTTGGGAACCATCAATAGGTTAATTATGTACTAGGAATGTTTCTAAAGGTTTATCCAAGGTCACAAGAGGGAAATAATAAGCCATGTTCCCTAAATAATTATTTTTGGGCTCTATCACCATGACCAACTCCTAATAACCACAAAGCTTCTATGGTTATAATGTTGGGTTCATACTTGAATGACCAAACAAGATGCTTGTATGATATCGCTAGCCTACTAGAGGGATACATGTGCCATGATTAAACTAGAGAACATGTCTTGAATGAGAATTTGTATCAATCTCACACCATGAATCATTATCCATGCCATGGTCGAGGTTCTTTAGCATCCAAGTTGGATACAGAAGATATGAGTAGATTTTTTGCATTAGAAATGATATTCAAGGTCTAAACATGGTTAAGGGGAAACAAGGATGAGTTTCTATAACAGGTACATCAATGGAAAAGGTGTAAACAAAGGTAGAGGAAAAAATTGGAAAAGAGGCCATGAAAGGCCATGATTCTCAATACATTTTGATGTTGATCCACAAGAACTAAATCAGGTTTTCCAAGATGGGTTTTTCAATCTAGTTGGCCAAGAAATTCTGGAACCTAGGCCTGAACAACCTCCTTTCCAGCCACAAATTTTTTTAACTGGTATATGTGTTCCCCCTCATGTTTCTATGCAGCCAAAACCACCTGCCAATGATGGATGGCAAGAGATCATCCACCAACCTGTTGCACATCATAATGGGTGGTCGAAAATATCATTGCCATTTCCCCCTCCTCCGTCGCAATTTAATCCAAATGCCCAAGAATATCACATTTCTTCACCAACCCAGTCTTCACTTGAAATAAAAAGGCTTAAAACCACAATGCCCGAATCAGAGATTGATAAAGGGAAATAATTGGCCAATTCCCCTAACTCTTCCGATAATTCATCTAAAGCAGTGTCCTCCCATCTCTACCTCAAGGATAATTACTCCCATGTCATCATCAAAATCGATCCTCAAGGTCCCAATCATCCTAAAGCTGCTACAGAAGGAAAAACAACAGGAAGATCAAAAGAGAGAAGTAATAAAAAGAGGCAAACCGCCTCTCATAGCAAATATGGTTTTTAATGTTGTTAATGCTATTTTCTTTTGAGGACAGTTTTTTTATTTGACATGACATAATTTTGGACAACAAATACAAATTTAGACATAATTTTTGGACAACATGGATATAATGCTATTTTTGGATATACTCATTCTTTTTTTTTTATTAAAATATTTGGCTATTAATATTCATTGAAACTTTTTTCTTTAACAATGATATTCATGATAACATAACAGGGGGTGGATAAATGCTATTGGGAAATTGGTGGGTGTATAATGAATGAAAAATGGAACAATAAACAGGAAAAAAAACTATTATTGTCTTATTACAAGAAACAACATTCATAATCAACATTGCCAATATCTATAAAATCTTTTAAATATCCATTGTTTTCCATCCAAAACTTTCACCAAATTTGTTTATGTGATAGCACTCCATTAAAACTTTACATACATGATCTACAACAATCCTTTTAAATTGTGCAATATAAAACTGAAGTGGAAATAATATGATTATATAAAAGAAACGAATTTCATTTCTCCCTTTAAATTATCACAATTTTTTGTAGGAGATTGTTTATAAACCATTTAGCTATAATAATTATATAGAGTGTCTCGAACATCATGAGAGGAAGAGAAACATATATCTATCCTCTCTCTGTTATATCATATTCACATCACAACTTTCAATAACATATGTAAACAAACCAGGATTGAAAACCCCTTGCGACTTTAGTGGGAATTCCTTCCATATAAATTATTTTAAACTAAAAAATCGTTCAAACCAACTTGTAGAACCAAAAAAAATCCAAACATAAATTTGTGGGTGACCTCAATGTTTTCAACTATCGGGTTGAATATTTGGACAATACTTTAAAACTAGGTCTATTAAATTTGTGTGTCTCGATTTTCGGACTGAAAAACAAGGTTTAGGATCAACAAATAGACATAGGCCTCAAGGAATGGCTGTAAGAAAAGACAAATAATTAATTACTAGACTGACTATAATAAAATACATAGAGTTTCATCACCCTTTTTAAATGGTGGAAAGGAAAGCATGAAATGACTACGAGATTTAGAAAGTGTTGATGTGTAGTACAGATACAACGTAATAATCGTGAAACCGACTGTGTGTCCAATAATTAAACAAAACTAAGAAACTAGATTTTCTTTTATGCATTTACCTATGTACTGGAAGAGGATAAGAGGCATGGGGCAAACATATAGGAATAGGGTTTGAAACGTGGGCTGCAGAAAAAACAAAACCCAATTTTTTTTCTTCAATAGACAACAGGATAAAGCACACATACCACCCATAAAATCCGAGCTATGGTAAAATAAAGAATACTCCACATCCTCCAGTGTGAGGGTGCTACGCAATATTCACAAGACCCAGCTGCATATTTTCTTTTATAGAGGAAACCATCGAAAATAAATATACAAAATGAGGAAACCCAAACACCTTCACCCATAATTACTTATCAACAAACATATCATAATAATATCACCTTCACTCCAGGACCATACAACCACACAATTCAAACATAACAAAATGTTGAATGCTACTGCCAGTTTGAAACATTTTAATGCCAACTAGAAGAAACCCAATTCAACATATGATTTATACGACCAACATTCCCACAGTAAATCCATTAAATCTTCAAAAAACAAACACATTCCACATGAAAAATACAAGAGCCAACACAATAATTTTATCTGGAGTAGATCTGACCATTATGAATGGAGAGATAAGAGCCAACTTACCTGTGAGAAGAGTACTAGAAAGCTTAAAAGCACAACTATTTTTTCGCCAACGACCGAGCAAAATGAGGAACTGCTAACTAGAGAAGCAAATGAATGCGAGGAGAAGTGAAGGTGGTAGCTTCGAGATAGGGTAAGAATGAGGTGCAACAAATGCACATCGCTTCCCTTATTTTTTATTCAATTCCATCAACCAAAGACAAAAATGGGGCTCTTCCAATTTCCAAAAACATGTGTTCCAAACACCACCGTATATCTAAATTCGTATAACATAAAGTGTCATTTCCAAATAGTTGAATCGGCCTCTTCATATCCTATTTAACACTTAGAATCAAAATAATATGTCCCACATTCGTCGATAGTGCTACATCATATCTAACATAATGAGTATTTTCACATGCATGCAAATAGACCATGAGTGGTGTATTATGGATATTTGAAACAATATATCAAAGCCTAAGGGTAGCAAGAGTGGACTGATATGTTCGATAAACATTTCTTTTTATTCTGAAATCAAATTGCTAGCACCCTTATCATCCATTAGTCACACATGTAAATAGGTTAGGATTTGCACTTTTATTTTTCAAAACTATGAATCTCTTTTAGTAATGTAATTAGGAGTACAACTAAGAAGAGAACTTTCTATCATTTCTTTTATCAAGGGGTCCCCCATATATATATATATATAATAATGAATTGCAACTTATTTGCAGGAAGGAACTTTATGTTGATATTTTTTTAGGCGTCAACATAGCTAAAAGGCGCTATGGAACTATGGAGCTCCAGAAGAATTCACTCCAAAAAACTATCCGCTTAAATGCGCCAGAGTCTTTATCAGTCGAATTCGACCATAAATTGACTTGATCAGTGGGTGTAGGTCCTTACCCTGTCCTACCACTTCGTCAAAGTTTGTGGAAGACTCAGTCGGACGACGGACAACATTCCACCTCCCTTGCATAATCTATGACTATAAATGTCTTTGGGACTTCAGGCTTTGGGGGATTTTCCACTCCACACAACAATGACCAAATCACCCAGAGTTCTGAATAGTCGGAGGTCTCAGGGATCTAACGACCCTCACTTTTCCACGATCAGTGGTTTATAAACACTCTGGAACTATGGTGCTCTGGGGTTCCTTCACTTCAAACAACCATGACTAATTCTCGAATGGTTGAACATCCGAATTGCCGAAAATCTTGGGGATCCACGACTAATACTTCACTAGATCTACGACTGAGATTTAACTACAGCCTTTAGGGATTTAATAAGTGAAGTAAACTAGATGAAAGCATCACTGTTTTCCAAATTTTGGAGCTAGTAAAGGAACATGTGTACATTTCCATCATTTTTCTCTTCATGTGCCAAAGTTTGATGATTCATACCTGGAAATGATTTGGTATTAAGTGGTTAGTTTCTGTTTATGAAAGATATAAAATAGTAAGAAAAGGAATTATAAACAAATTAAATAATACTTAAATTTATTTGTAATTAATTGGCGTGAATGTAGAACATAGACTTGGAATTCATGATTTGAGAAAGGGGTTTGGGGTTGTATGCATTCTGATGGGTTCCTCACATAAAAGAGAGGCTCATCATTAAGTCATTGTATACATGTTGTTAGAATGCATAAATAAGGATAAACAACACAAAAAAATATATTTTTTTTTCTTAATCATAAATACAAGTAAATTATTTTTCATATTAATCAAAATAATATATATATATATATATATATA
>JASDQU010751043.1:18474-37759 GCA_032191745.1 Picea mariana | reverse complement strand
ATCATTGTTCCCATTTTTGCATTTCGGAATTTCGGGACTTGGAAGGTTGAAGGACTAAGAACCATCTGCAGTCAGAATCGAAAAATTGCGAATTTTGGAATCCCGAAAAGTGGACCATGGTCATGGGTAGCATTTCGGCATTTCGAGAACTGGGGATTCAAAAGATAGAGGATAGGGGGAATGCTTGCATCGCAATTACATGAATCACAAAATCCAGTAGTGCTTCGACGTTAAGCCATTTTCGGCATTCTGGGAACCGGGTGTTCGAGAGGCCAGTAGTCGGAAGACAGGGAGTCCTGACTCGCGAAATCATGAAATGCGAAAACTCAAAAGCATTCGAAGGCTAAGGGAGAACTTGGAGTCATTAAGACCTTTTTTTCAGCATTTCGGTGATCGGGAGTTGGAAGGGACAAGGAGCTTGGGAGAGCTCGCGTGCAGGAGTCCTAAAACCCCGAAACGCGAAAGGTGGGTTGGTTGAAGGACTCACATTTGTTGCAATTTGAGCAGGTGGGGTTTTCGAGGAAGGACCTATGGATCAAATTCGTGGGGCTCCAGTGAGGGCCCAAAAGAACTATTTCAGTTCTGCGGATTCGAAGAAGATCGATCCTGCATGGATCTTGGTCTAAGGGTCAGAGGTCTGCATCACACTATTGAAGGCTATTGGTAGAATTGACCCTACTGATACAAATTTAATAATTTTTGACTTGGAAGATCACGTTCCAAGGTTACCCCCTCAACTCACATTCGAAATACAAGTTATTGTCTTTGAGAAGAACATTTGTAGAACAATTATTGATGAGGGTGCCTCGACGTGTGTCATGTATATTACCTGTTGGAAAGCCATTGGCTCTCCTCCTTTAACTAAATCCCACAACACACTCAAATCCTTTAATGGCTTTGGTTTTAAGCCTTACGGTGTCCTCCCTTCGTTTCCTATTAAGTTAGAAGGAAAAATGGTCAACATTGAAGTGGAGGTCTTTGACACTCCTCTCGATTACAACCTTCTACTTGGCTGTAACTGGATAGATTCAATGCGTGCAGTTGTGTCCACTCTTTTCCATGTCGTACGTTTTCCACATCAAGGAAGATTAGTTACTGTAGACCAATTGGCCTTATTTCACTCCGATGCATGTACCGACAACATACCTTTCATTGCAACCTGCCCCCTAGATACGAGAACGTCGGTGTGGGTCTTCTTAAAGATTCCTCTTTGATGGGTACTTTCCCCATTTCACCACCCGTTGTTCCACATTCATTTTTCATCTCGATGAACATGATCTCCACCTCTGTTCATAGAACCCCTGCGTCTTACGACCCGTGGATGGTACCCAACCCCGACGATCATCTTCATTATGTAGACGAATAGCCTTTGAGTCCGGTCAAATTTGCTTATCAAGCCATTCAATTGGCAACCTCTTCTACCCACTCTCTTGGTGATTTATCACCGGATCCATTCCGCGTCATCTTTCCTATGGATGAGATGATTATGTCTGTTATGTCCATGGAATATACCCCTTGGGACGATGAACATCATTGTTCCATCCTCTTCCTGGAACAACACACCATTGAGGGGTACCAACGGATCTCGACCCCGTCAACTGTTGTCGTCATTTATACCATTCTTGAGTCTATGCATGATATGTTCTACGAATGGAACTTAAGTAATATCTCACCCACCCTTCCCCTCGACATATCCATAAAACCTGGAATTGTCGAAAATGTGCATATCGGAGCTTCGTGTTCCCATGACAAAGTTGTCACCTACAAGTCTCTTTTCCAAGAATTTCGTGATGTCTTCGCATGGAGCTATGAAGAAATGTCGGGTATTGACCTTGACATTGTGGTACATGAAATTAAGACATACTCGGGCGCTAAACCAGTCTAAAAACGACTTTGTCTAGTCCACCCACGTAAAGTAGCCGCTATCAAGCTTGAAGTTGAGAAACTTCTTAAGGCTAGCTTTATTTACTCGGTGGCTCTAAATGACTGGGTTTTGAATGTTGTTCCGATTAACAAGAAACAAGGCATGATCCGCGTGTGCCTTGATTATAGAGACATTAACAAAGATTGTCCTAAAGAAAACTTTCCTACCCCCTTCATTGACCAGATCGTCGACGATTATGCCGGAAGTGAAATCTTCTCTCTAATGGATGGTTTCTCCAGATATAATCAAATCAATATCGTACCCCCGGACCAACAGAAGACTACTTTTATTTGTCCTTGGGGCACTTTCTCCTACCAGAAACTTCCATTTGGTTTAAATAATGACAACACAACGTTTCAGTGTGCTATGTCTTACGCCTTCCATGATATAAAGAACATTGTGCAGCCATATCTTGATGACTTACCCACTCATTCCATGCACTGTGTAGATGATCAAACACATCTCCATGTCATTTTCCTTCGATGTCAGTTTTACCATATACACTTGAATCCACACAAATGTGTTTTTTGCATAGAATCTGACTGACTTCTGGGCTTTATTGTTTCACGTCAAGGGATCAGAGTAGATCCTTGGAAGGTCGAGGCGATTCTCAATCTGCCTCCTCCTTCCTCACTTCGCCAGTTACAAAGTTTTCAAGGGAAGGGAAACTTTCTCCATCATTTCTTCCCAAACTATGCTGAGATAACTCTTGGATTTACAAGACTGGTTAGGAAAGGTTCTGAGTTCATATGGGATGCCACTGCCGACAAAGCTTTTGAATCTTTGAAATTGTCTTTAACACGTACCCCATTACTCTTCCCACTTGATTACAGTCGGGATTATTTCCTTTACCTCGCAGCCTCGGACTATACCATCGCTATGGTTCTCGTCCAGGAGGATGATTCTCATGATGAACATGTCATTTCTTACTTGAGTTGGAGTCTCACGACTACCGAAACCAAGTATTTACATGTTGAAAAAATGGCCTTGGCAACTGTCCAAGTTGTTCAATGTTTCCGGCACTATATCATTTTACGCAAGACTACGGTGATTTCTAACTGCAACCCTATGCATCACATTCTTACACGTCAATTGCTAGGGGGAAAATACTCCAAATGGATCATAATGCTCCAGAAGTTTGACTTAGAATTCGAATGCGCTAAGTCCAAGAAATCCTTGGTGTTTGTCGAGTTGATATGCGACCTTCCCTGCTTTGAGACAGAGAATTTAGTAGAACATTCATTGCCCGATGAATCCCTTTTCCTAATCAGTTCTGATGACCTTTGGTACAAAGATATCATCATATATCTCCAGACCCAGACTTTCTAGCCCACTTTGTCTAGTACTGGCCACTGTCGAATACACTACCAAGACCGTCAGTATATTATCCTCGGTGATACTCTTTATCATCGTGGGATTGACTCCATTTTTCGATGCTGCCTCATGTTTGACAAAGCTGAGCAAGCCCTAAATGGCTTCCATTATGGAGCCTATGGTGGCCACATGTCTGGGTATGCTACTGCCCAGAAGATCTTACGAGCAAGGTATTTTTGGCCTTCTTTATTCAATGATTGTATAATTGTTGTCCAAAAATGCCATGCTTGCCAAACCTACAACGATTAAATACGATCACACCCTGCTCCTCTACACCCTGTGGTCTCTGTTGGTCCTTTTGTGAAATGGGGCATCGATTTCATGACATGTCACCCTCACTCGGCTGGGGGGCATGGATACATTATTGTAGCCGTAGATTATTTTATGAAATGGGCTGAAGCGATGCCAACATTCGACAATATCGGAAAGACTGCAACATTATTCATATTCAATCACATCATTGCTCGGTTTGGTGTTCCTCAGGCTATTGTTACTGATCACGGTAGCCACCTTAGAAACTTCATGATGTCTGAACTCACTGAAAAGTTGGGTCTTCGCCATGAAAACTCAACACCCTATTACCCACAAGCCAATGACCAAGTTGAAGCAATAAACAAAGTCCTCATTACCATGCTTCGACGAATGATAGGGATTCACAAAATGAGTTGGCACACGATTTTGTTTTTAGCATTGTGGGCTCACCAGACATCCGTTAAGTCTGATACCAGGTTTACACCATTCCAGTTATTCTATGGTCTAGAAGCCATCTTGCCGATTCAATGTGAGCTACCCTCCCTAAAACTAGCCGTCAAACTTCTCCCAAACACTTCTAATGAAGAAGAACATCTGTTGTATCTCATGGAATTAGACGAAACCCGTCGTGATGCCACCCTAGTTATAGAAGCCCATAGTAAATGTATCAAATCCCAATACGACAAGGATGTCAAGCCACGCGTTTTCTTGAAGGTGATCTGGTTCTCCTTTGCGAACAAGATCGTGATATGCCAGGAGCCGAAAAATTTGAAGCTATGTGGCAAGGTCCTTATATCGTTAGATGAGTTTTGGAGAAAAGACCTTATGAGTTGGTGGACTACGATGGTATCCCTTTGAGTGAACCCAGAAATGGGTTGTACTTACAGAAGTACTATGCTTAAGATCACCTTTGCATGAGTGCTTGTATTTTATTGTATCATACTTTTTGTGTGCTACTTTAGTATGGTTTTTCATTATTTGGTCTCTGCCCCCGACCGCTTATCTTACATTGTGCTTGGTTTCCATATGTCGGAGTCTTCGCTACCCCACATTGGCTTCACCAATGGCGCTAGTCATAGTACTCTAAACCTTTATTTTGCTGCATGAGAAATTTACGCACCTACAAATGAACTTATCGGTCTGCGAGGTGTGTGACTTGGTCATGTAACCAATAATATTGTTGAATATAACGCCATCATTGAATTTTTGATTGATGTATTTCGCTCGATATCTACCACCTGGTTATATGACTCGATTCGCAACTAGTAGTACTACAGTTAAGTAATGTCTATGCTATTCAAAGTCCTACTTTATTATGGGTATATTTACGAATTCTCCTCTTGGAACGTTATTTTGATTATATCGAATATCATCACATTCCTAGATGTCTAAGCACATTGAATGATGCTTTAGCTAACTATGTGTTAGATAGAATTTTGGAACATTTATAAACCAATCACACATCACATGTATAACGCAACACAAAATAAGCCGATAGAAGCCATGTATATGTATATAACAATCAAAAGTTTTTACAAAATGTTTCTGTCCAAGGATCAAAATCTCAAAATACGAAGTCCATAGATTCTACAAAATAGTATCGTGGATAATGCTCATGATAACACATAACTGCTCAGGCTACCCTATGGAGCAGTCGACTGAGAGAATCGGACACACCCACGGTATGGTGCTGATAATGTCTCAGAATATCCCCAATAGCAATGCCTGGGATGTCCATAGTCAACCCCTCTAAGTTCTGTTCCACTGCCTCGTAGTCTTCAGCATCCCATCTTGCCACTGGATCCACTTCTCCTTACCTTTGAATGGGAGACATTCCTAGAGGTTGATACGGCCCCACATATGTGTCATCAAAAAGAATATTTTTTATTAGTCCTTGGATAAACATAAAATTAGTTCATATAATAAAATTTGCAAAAACATTTAAAAAGAAAAAAATGTGTACTTCTCACCTAGGTAACCCCACTGAGCATCCTCAGGTAGGACCAAGTCCGGATCCCCTCAGAAATCCAAACCGGCATATGCGTAGTCATCGATCATCATCATCTGGGGCATCAACCAATCAAAATATGAATCATTATACTTGATTATAGGCCCTTCTACGTGTCGAGCCATGAGGTTACACCACCTCAGCATCCTCGGATCCTGTGGGGTTGGTAAACCCTATTGAACCTGTAGTCGCAATAGTGGGAGCCTCTTGAGGAAGAATGCCACAAAAATAAACCCATACCCAAACTGCTTCAAGTCACCCCCTCTGCATTTTGTCAGTTGCCTCTTCATACTGTGGAGAACCACGTCCTACCAGTTGAAGACCTGAGGCTTTGTGCACTCTATGTCATATTGGAAATAGCTCTAGAGATACATGTGTGGAGCTGCGCTCCTAGCCATGTGTGCAATAGTGACCAAGATAGTTCGTAGGGCAAAATATTGTACCCCCCAAATGGAAACCTTACCCTTGCTTCTCTTTGCCTCGGGAACACAATATTGGTGAACATACTCGCTCATGGGAAGTCCGCTGCCTCTACCTCTGGTCAAAGTAGCATGGTATCCACGCTGTGACAACCATGTTAAAAAATAGATATCCTTGATATCTAGTGTTAGTGTGTGAACTCCCACGTGAAATAATTGTTGATCCACGTCCCACATGTGGACCAAGTACTCTAACAATCTGAGTTGGGATCTCATGCCCGAGATCCTAAAGAATTTCAAGAGTCCACATTCCTGGAGGGCATCGACTGTACCCAGGTCATTCCCGGTAATGGAATAATCCTCCTCATGTTCTCTTTCCCTTCATTCCAACACCATGATGGTCAACACCTGCAATAGAGCCATGAGAAGGAAGTCAACAACTTGTTTTGAACTCTTGCATAATTTTTATTGAGCAAAACCACACATTAAAATCCATTTTTCGGCCCTCGCAGGCGAACCTTTTGCACAGTGCAAGATTCTCACAGGTGCCCTGAAGCCCACCTGTGAGAATATTAGATTCTCGTAGGTCGTGCATGGCCCACCTATGAGAATGCTTGAGCGCATGTTCTGACCCTAAAATGGACTCAAATCTCTAACAATTGCCAATAAAAACAAAAAATAAACCATGGAAAAGTTGGAGGATCAGGAGCTTACCTCGTTGGTTGAAACCGTTCACTGAATGATCACTTATGCCTCCCGCAATCGAGCAAAGAAATTTGGGGGAAAATGAGGTATGTTGGACTAGTTTTTGGCAAAGTAACAATGAAATGGTAAAAAGTCGTTTTCACCCATATTTATTCACTTTTTACTATTTCTAATTGGTTTTTTATATTATTTTTATTGCTTTTCTTATAAAACCTAATACCCTAATAGCCTTGTGAGTATGTTTTTTCGTAGATATAGAAAATTCAAAGTCTGAACGAGGGGGTATGGGTGTCTTTTCTTTTTGTCGCATATGAGACTACTTTTTTAGGGTTTTTGTAGGAAAAACCTCGAGCTCAGTCTTCTTTCATTCTCACTCTCGAAAACATATGAGAACGTAACCGAGTATACTTTTTCTCGTCTTTTTGTACTCGTCATGGTAACACAAAAACGACGAACGTAAGGGAGTATCCTTTAAGCTCTTTTCACGCTCCATAAAAACGAAAATATTGCCGAGCGATCTTTTTCTTTTCACGCTCATTAAAGTGTTTGAAGAAAACTTTCGATTGATGATAGTTTATCACTTTTTTGGTCTTGTCGAACATATTTATGAAAAAGGAACTGGGAGAGTTTTGTTTAAGTGTTTTTCAGACTCTCAAAACATGAAAAATCTCGACTTTTCTATCCCTGGACTCATTAAACAAACATTGAAAGAATCATAATGGGACCGAACCACTCCTTCCTAGGGTTCATTAAATATACTCCGAGGGACTCATCCAAAGGATGATCTTACATCGACAAGCATATGTTATCCTCCTCAATCTTGTGTAAAAATAAAGAGGTACTTGCCAGAGATGGTGGGGGAAATTTTGAGAAAGGGATATGTTTTTGTATTTGTGTTAATGGTAGTAAGCGTCGCTCTTGAACATGACATTCACTATTCGTCATTTGAATCTAGGTTGGGAAATCCATTTTTCTATCATTCGACTTGCTACAAGGTCATATCTTGGGTCGTCTTTGAGTCAGTTCTTCCAAATCCTTGGTTGTGTCATTCATATGTTCAATAGAAGTCCAAACAAACCCTCCATTGAGTTGGCCATCTGCAGTTGTCCATTCTTACTATGTCAGCCTTCCCTATGTCTGTTTCCACCCATATTCATACTTTGATTCACCCTTGAAATCTGTTACTTATTTTGTGTCATTGATGGGGGATACATCAAGGCCCTCCTGCGACGAGTCTTTTTCCACCGATTCCAAATAATTATTCGGGAATGAGTCTTAGAAATCATTTAGTACCTTGGAACCTTCATGTCTTAATGACAGGTCTCTTCGCTTTTGACAGGGGTTTCACATCATTGATCCCTGATCGAGATATTTCGTCGAGTGATCAACTTCAACTCTTTTATTCACATTCGTTAGGATTGTACTTTGGTACCTTGGGAGTCATTGACATCAATGATGATTTCCCTTGCACTTCTTAACAATTTTCATCAATGACCAGTAATCAAGTGGTTTATACCATGTTTGACTTCAGCACATGTAATCACATGGCTAGATTCATACTTTTAGGTGACAGGATTGAATCCCTTGGGTCTCATCTTTTTGATCCAGGCTGCGATGGAGTATGTATGATTTGTATCGGCACATATATCCACTTTGTATGTCACGTGGCTATGTCTTAATTCAAGTCTTCTCACATAGATCCACAATGTGTTCCTGGTGGCTATGTAGCATTTTGACGACATGGATCCACGGTGTATGATTGGTGGCCATGACCTACGTTTATGATTCTGTTCGTTTGTGATCTGAGCATGGGAATGCCTACCTCAGAATTGGTATTATATTCTACAGATGCTTGGTTGTTTACAGGTTTCCAATTAGGTGTGCTCCTTGTTTCTGACACACACATGCAGTTTACAAAGTATTTCAGCTGTCACAAGTTCCAGCCTCATACTTTGGGGGGAATTTTGTTACACATTATTTTGGTCACTCTGGTGATGTCCCTATAGTAATGTATTCAGGCTCCCACAAGGACTTTTTGCTTGAGAAAAGTGATTGTTGTCTTCTTCCAAAAAACACATTTTTAAGATGAGTTCGCAGGCTGCCTATGTTATACAGTGTGAAAATCCTTGATTCTCACAGGCAACCCATACTTGGGGTGTGAACTTTTCGTAGTCTTCTCTATAGGTAGGGTGCAAACCTATTTTTAAGCTTGGAAAAGAGAAGAGGTCACGAAGGTTCAATAAGGGAATATTCTAGAAAATGAGTTTCCATTCGCATGGTTGGCATTCTACTTACTTCTCAGATTTGGTGGGATCATCCTCATCCATTTAACCATCTCTCCTTCTCCTATATATTGAAATTTTTCTTGTGGAAAAGGTTAAGCAAGATTGAATGAGGAATTGGTGAAAGAATTGTGTGAAGAACTCTTCTTGGATAGAAGCTTGAAGACTCTATTTGGTCTATCAAGTTGTATTGGATCTTCTTCATGCAAATATAGAGCAAGTGTGTGTGTTGGAACCAAGGGTCACTGAAAGGAATCTTGCGACATCAAGGTGATCTGGTTGTATCTTCTACTTTCATTTAATATAATATAGCAACATGTCCCTTTCCCATAAAATCACTCTTATTTTATTGCATAACTCCTTGATCATATGCATAGGTTGACATTAAATATACTTTGCTATCCTCACTTTGGTTGGCTTGTGTTGTCTAGGACTTGATTGCATAAGAGCACAGGAGCGAAGTAGGAACAACAAAGACCTAAGGAAGCGATATAAATGTATGCCACTCATTCCTTCTGGGTAGTAGATTCAATGACTGCAACTTAGAGAAAGAGTCGTGTCCTATCCTATTTTGTTCTAGATCCAGGTGGATCTAGGGATATTTGTTAGTGTCCACACCTATCGATTTATCCGATAACAATAACTAGAATAATACACTTGCATTTTTACTGTCTTTCCTTTGTCAAATAGGATAAGGGTACGAATATTACTGATCTTCTTGATCTTCTTCTTATTCTTCTTTGATATTTCACAGGACTATCAATTGAGAATTGATACCAATTGATTTAATACCAATTTTTTTTTATCAATTGATCTTTGCTAATATCAATTGATCTTTGTTGATTGAAACCCTTGAACTTCTCTGCTAATTTTTCTCTTCTCCCCTTTTTACAAAAATTACAAAAATGATATTTTCTTGTTCCCTCCGAGGTTATACTCCCCCTAAGGCAATGCTCTCCTTTGTCCATTTTCTCCTTCGTGTATTCTACAACTCCCCCTATCAATGGATTTTTTTTCTTTGGCTAAAGGATTATGACATCATCAAGATTGTGTCATATTCTTCTATAGGGACTTCCCTTTCTTGAGCTTGATCTATTTCATATTAAATTTTACATTCCTTATTAGGACCTTCACCCATCATTTTCTTCTTATTAATTTCTTCATTTTCAAGTGCAAGATCATCTTTCTTGATTTTTCCTTCAATTTTTCTTCTCCATATCTTTCTATGAGATATTCTTGTTCTTGGACCTTTTCTTTCTAATTGTATTTTTAGAGATTTGTCATCTCCTTTTTTCTTCCAAATTTTATTAGGCTTTCTCCCTGACTTGAATGAATTATTTAAGGATTGACTTTTTGAACTCCAGAAACTTTGGGATTTTTTCCCAAACCTATCACAGTTGTAACATCTCATTGTATGAAAAAAATTTGTTGTGTGCCCAACAAAATTGCATCTCCAACATCTAATTGAGATTTTGGATTTTCCTGCATATCATTTCTCTAGTTTCTTGTAGTCCATTTATTTATGGCTAACGTTATGACAAGAAAATAAATAACCATTGAAGGTGTTTCCATTCTTGAATTTATTTTGGCTTGAGAGATATGTCTTTTGATTTTCTTCTTCCTTTTTACTTCTATAGATTCCTTCCTTTACAATGTTCATGACTTGTAATTTCATTGTAATTGTAGTTTTTCCTTTTGAGAAGGATGATCCTTTCTGATGTTTATAAATGGTGCTCCATTTGTTATTGTATTCCTTTTTNCATCAACCGATATTTGATTGTTCCAAATCTTATCTAGGATAGCTGAGCTATTATGGAATTTGAAATATTTATTTTTCTTTTCATCCATATTTTTGAGATTGACTATTTCCAATTTCAGTAAGTGACATGTCTCTTCCTTTTTATTTAACTGAATCTTCAGGGCTTCTTCCAATTTCTTAGTATGTTCAAGTTGAGTCTTTAGATTGATGGCTATTTCTTCTGTCTCATCCAAGAATTCTTTGCATTTAATAGTGTTGTCATATGTCTTCAATTTTTCCATATCTTTTGTTAGATCAAAAAATTTAGTTTTCAATATTTGGATTTCTTTCTTGTTTTCTAGCTGAATCCTTTTGAGGTTGATGGCTTCTAATTCCAACATTTGGCATGGTTCTTCCTTTTCAGTTAATTGTATCTTATGGGTTTCTTAATTTTTCTTAGATTCTTCAATTTGATTCATTAGATCTGCATTAGTACTTTCATTTATCTTTTTGAAGTTGATGATTTCGAATTCCAACATGTGGTAAGAATTTTCTTTCCTAGTTAACTGGATCTTCAGGACTTGTTCAGTTTATTTAGTTTCCTCAAGTTGATTTTTTAGAATGTTAACCAATTATTCTGTTTCTTTTGGTACTTATTTTCTTTTATTGTCATGTGTCTTTAATTCTTCCATCTTTTCTGTTAGATTAACAACTTTGATTTTCAAAATTTCGATCTCTTCTTCTTTGTTTTCTAGCTGAAACTTTTGTTCATGCTCTTCATGGTTAGATTGATCTAACTATTGTAGTAGCAACATATATTTCTTTTGAATTTTCTCCAACTCTTCAAAAGTTCACATAACTGTGTACTCAAGCTGGTCAAGAACTTCCCTAGTAACTTCAATACATACACTATTTGTTGGTTCCATACTAATCACTTCAAATTTAGTTATAACAACATTCTTAAAATTTAATAGTTTTTCTTTGGTGCATACTGACGTATTCATCAATTCCTTGATGTAGTAGTATTCAATGTTGATGATTGGGGTTTTCATCAAATATTTCATTTCATTCTAATTGGAAATCTCTTTCTCTATATTTTGTTCTTCAATCTGCTTGGAATTCCCCTTTTCTTTATCTTGTTCCAAATTTGGATAAGAATTATCTTCTTCTGAGGTTTTTTTATTTATTATGATAGGAATCCTCTTTATCTGAGTCTTGTTCTCTACTTTGATAGGATTTATCTTCTTCTTGTGATTCATTCTGATAAGAATTCTCTAGGTGGAGCCATAATTCTTTAGAAGATTTGTAGTGTCTCATATTTTCTTTGACTTGGTATGACAATCTATCCTGGATTGCTTTTAAGGCTAATGAATTGTTTCTCCTTGCTTCCTTTTCAGTTTTGGTTTTTCTCTTTGAGGTAGTTAGGTGCCAGGGCTTACTTACTACCAAATCCCAAACTCCAGATCCTCTTGACTTCAGATATGTCTTCATATTTTCCCTCCGTGAAGAATAGTTTTTTCCTTCAAAAAAGGTAGCTTCATTTGTGGAGATAGCAATTTTTCCACCCATTTCTTCATAATCTACATTCCAGTGTTTAAATTGTGTTGAAGGCACCCTCTGTGATACCAATTGTTGAAATGTAGAATTGACACTGAGAGGGGGGTGTGAATCTATGTCACAAAACTTTGGAAAATTTTCCACTTTTCATAAATTAATTGAACAATATATATTTATTTTAATTTCTCAACCAATAAATATAAGAATAAATATTTTATTTATTTATTAACTTGAATGAATACATAATATCAATATTCATCTCCAATCAATTATGAGATACCCAACTCTCTATTACAAGACCTAGATTGTAGTTCTTAGATCCAACTGAGAAGCGAGGAATCCAACCCTCATAACAAGTCCCAACTTGTTGATCTCAAATCCAAATGAGATGTGAGGAATCCAATCCTCATAAAATACTCATCTTGTAAACATGCACCAACTTGATAGAATGAAACTTCATTCAATCCATTATATATAAATATATATGCTTCAACAAATTCAACTACATATTTTTTTCACCATATTTCTTTGTTTATATAGTCTCCCAATAGGTATGAGTTTGAAGAATTATGCCCCTTTGTTTGAACAATTACACTACTTCATACAACTCTTCATTTTAATTAATAATAATAATTTCTATTATTATTATTATTATCATTAATAGTTTGATTTAAAGACTTCAAATCCCTTGTTTTGCATGTATTTTGTTCTGGATAAAAACATGTCACTGCAAATGTTGCAAAAATCAAATTCTATGAAGGGGCTTCCTTCAAACCATGTTTTTAAGCATTGCCTCTTATTTCACCCTTATTTCTCTATAATGAGACAATTTTTTTGCGCTTCAAAATTCTTCCCCTTTTTTTATTTTTATCTCCCATATGTCTGGTGCTGGGACCATGTTATCCGGTCTTCGACACTCTAGAACACTTCCTCTCTTCACAAAATATTGTTAAGTGATATCTTCTAGAATGTTATATCTCGAGAAACTTCAATTCATGGTTTTAATTCTCATCGTTGATCAGGATTTCAGATCAATGGTATGATCATTATTTTAAAAGACTCATTTCTCATAGTTTTCTTATCGTTATCTAATGGATGGGATTCAATCGTGATGTAATACCCCAAGGATGTGTCCCAATTGAATTATGAATTGTAGTTATGTTTTATAGGCTGGTGAGCCAAGTTTATATAAGTTGGTGGGCTTATGTGTTTATTAGGCCAGAGAGCCTAAGTGTTGAAGGCCAAGACCTTGGTTTTTGTACATGTAATGATGCAAATTATTAATATAAAAACATCTGTGCATGTGGAACAACCATGATGAATGAGTGATGGGGGACTAAGCTTCCACAAATTATGGGTAAGGGAGAGGGGGGCGAAAGGTTGGGAGAAGGCCTAAGCTTAAGACCTCGGGGATAATAATTAAATATTATTCCAAAGTTGTGTAAATGTTTATGTTTTATCCTAAGTTCCTGGTTAGGGGAATGTGTACAAAGTGGGTAGCATACATCCCCAGGGAGACATGTGTCAACCTGGGCGCATGCAGTTAAAACCAAAGAAGGGATCCATGCTGGGGGTTCGACCTCCCATTTTCCATCCTCCATTTGAACTCACGGGTGTCCATAATCGACCTCTATTTTGGTGTTTTTTCTGGGGAATTATTACCTGAACCATTAAGTCTCTATGTGGGATATCTATACACCCTGACGCATATCTGAAACTAGAATCATGAACCTGTCCTGTGTTAGATGGTTGAGAAACCCAAAATTGCGTGAGTCTTGTTGTGCTATCCCAGTGGGTTGTTGTGTCCACATAGTTCCTGACCGTGTGAGGTTGTTGCCATTGACTGTGCATTGTTGATCCTTGTTGTCGTGTCCTCACTTTGATGGAATTGGTCAAAAGAACAGGTTTCCAAGCCTATGAGAGACTCTCTCCAGGTAAGAGAGTGTGTAAAGGAAGTGAGAATTCCTAGAAGGGGTCATGTAGCTTCCATAGAGCTCAGAGATTTCTGGTCCGATCGGTTGTTGAAGCTCAAGGCAAGGGAGGTTTAACAACTGAAGGATTGTCTGAGTGACAGTGAAGGTGTATACTCTTAGGGTGGGACAAGCATGTGGGGAATGAGGTATTGTGAGTAGTGGGAGTAAGTCACTCCTGGGAGATAATCCTTCCTCTGTATCTTTGTGTCTTTCGTTGACCTTGCCTAGCCTAGGATTCCCTGCCTAGTGGATCTTAGTCCCAGCTGGGGGGTGGCCTACTACTGAGAGTGATGAGGATCCTAGTCTAAGGCTGGGAGGTTCATGGAAGGTCTGTAGGCAGTTGGTGGAATTACTAAAGTTTCAAAGAGAAGTATCATTTTGTACTTAATATTATGTTTTCCATGCCTGTGATTCTTATATGTTATCATGTATTCTTTTGCGCATATGAATTATTGTTAATGTCATTGATGATGTATATTAGCAGTGATCTTGTTCTTACTCTATATTGTTTAGAACAATCTGTTAATTAGATTTAATATGCATGTTATATATATAAGTATGAGAATGTTCCGCATAGTAGCATTGCCCGACAAGTGGGTTGATGGAAGGAGATGTTACAATAGGGTATCAGAGCTCAAAAGGCTAAGTTAAGGTTGTGTTTGGTAGCATTTACCAGCTTGTTGGTGGTCGGGGATGTTACAATATGGTATTAGAGCCATGGTTATAACACTGAGCCTGGATGGGCCATGTGAGTGGAAGTTGAAGAAAGAGTTTCAGAAATAATTGTTGTCAAAGTAGAAAAAATTCTAGTTCTGACCCAAGGTTTCAACGCTAAGCCTTGATGGGCTGAATAAGTGGTCATTAGACATGAGGTTTCAGGTGGAAGTTGTGTGAGGAAGAACTAATTTGTGGACCCTAGAATGTTCCTAAGTGGCAAGGAGTTTCTTGGTCGTGTTACAAAGCTCATGAGGTGTAGCGATATAGTAAAACCACAACTGGTGTGGTATATGGCCATAGGGAGAAAGAGATATCAAAACAAGATGTGTTGGAGACATAGGATCTGTTCGGGAGGAAATGAGATTCCTCACGACCATCATATCTGGACCAGGTGCAGGATATTTATCCTAGAAACCTTCCAGGGATTCGACTATCGGGAAAAGAGANCATGAACTCCCAATTCTCGAAACTTTGATGTCTCGAAAAGATCTACATCATATATCATAGGAAAAAGCTTGATCGTTGGATCAAGAAAAAGGTAGATCGTAATTTTTTAATTTCATTAATTAGGAGAAACAAGATGTGAGGATGCATGAACTTCCAATTCCTGAAACTCTGAAACAAAAAGCGAGCAGGGTGGGACCCGATGGCATCGTCGAAGGTGACATGGACCTTCCTAGATCTTCAACATGCCACCACCCTAGTTGGTGAAATCTATACTACGTGGGCCCGAAGGGAAAAGTAGATTGCAATTTCAGATGTCGAAAGATTGGGAAGAAACAAGTGTGTGAACCCCCTAGGTCCGAAGTTCCGAAGTCCAAAAAACTTCGAATATGGAAATACCACAGTGGATTTCAGCTATTCGATGATGGGTAAACGTGGATCGTTGATCCACTCGACTTTGCGAGCTTGGTAATCAAAACTCCGAGAGATAGTTGTGTATGCTTTGAAATATCTGAAGACCAAAAGCCCGAGTAGAACCTAGTATTTTAGCGTTTGGTCTCAGCCCATGATCACATGGGTTGGGGACTAATAAAGAGGAGGCTATCACCCAAAAGTTACAGAGCCGAGCAGAGCTTCATGTTGTAACGACCCGAAAGTTACATATTCATGAAATCAAAATGTTTTCTTAAATCGGATTGGTTTTGAATGTGTGGAATTTGTTAAGGAGAGATGGCCTGACGAATTCTGGTTGTCTACACGTTGTGATTGCGGAAGTTTGACGAGTGCCAGAACTGATTAGAATTTCCACGGAGTGAAAAGAAATGGAAGAGACACATAATGCTTCTAGTTCAGAAAATGAAAGAGAAGAAATGGATGTCCACTTGGGAGTTGAAGGATCGAACTCCAATGGGAATGGAAAGGAGATAGATAAGGAAGGAAATATGAGGAAGATCATTGAAAACTTGTAGAAAGATGCCCAAACTCGTTGAGAAGATAGCATAAATATCAGGAAAACTTAGGAAAAACAAGGTGAATTCAACGTAAAGTTGTTAATAAGTTTGGAGATAATAGAAAAGAAGTTGGATAAGGAGAGTGAATCGAGTAGAATAGGGAGTCACCAAAATTATGAGGGGATAATATCAAGGAGTGTTGGTAGACACCATCATCACTCCCAAAGTCGCTCCAAGAGAAGGGCACATAGTAGTTCAAGCCCATCTCCTACTAGAAAGCACAGGAGATCTGGAGTGGATGAACTGATGGGAAAAATGAATAAGATTAAGCCTCCTATGTTTGATGGAGAACATAAGAAGGATGAAGATGCCGAAACATGGTTTCTTGGCATGAGGAAATATTTCCAACGGCAAAATTATTCCTCTCATGCAGAAGGAAGAATTGCAATGTATCAACTGAAGGGAAAGGAATCCATGTGGTGAGATCATCTTGTGCAGGTGTAGCACATTAGAGAGAAACATATCACTTGGAAAGAATTCAAGAGGTATTTCGAGAAGAAATACTTGACTCAAAGGTATTATGATAGAAAGATGAAAGAGTTATTTGAGCTCAAGCTGGGCAACATGACCATTGATGAATACAAACAAATATTTTTGGAATTGTTGAAGTATGTTCCATTCATCAAGGATGAGACTGTGAAGATTCAGAGATATCTAAGTGTATTTCCACCTTCCACTGGTGACAAGATTCAATATGATGACCCAAAAACCATGGAAGAAACGATAAGAAGGGCGAAATGTTTATATAAACAAAAAAAATAAAGGACTACCTTCCAAAAGTCTTGGAAAGACAAGAAGAAATTTAAGATGGATCAAAGGAAGAAGGGAACTAAGACACCCTTTTTCAGAAACAGTCCTCAAGGACAACCATCTTTTAGAGAACCTAGAAAGGAGGAAATGGGTGAACAAATTCCAAGACAAACAACTATGGAGTGTTGGGGTTGTAAATAAAACCATAGGTATAGAGATTGCCCCTACATAAATGATAAAGTGGGAGTTGTACATAATGTTCAAAAAGTTAAAATAATGGAGGACATGGGCAGTAGAATTCCAATGATTTATGCAGCCCTGGACAACAAGAAAGTTGAATTTCAGTTGCACATGATTGAAGTGGAAGGTATGATTAACAACCATGCCTTTACTATTTTAATTGATTTAGGGGCTAGCCATAGTTATATAGATCCTAGAGTGGTGGGACATTTTCATTTATCAATAAGAAAACATGAAAAATCTTGGTTAGTGCAGCTGGCTACAGGAACCAAGAGGAAAGTCATTGAGTTGGTTAAGTCATGTCCTGTGAACATGAATGGACTAAGAATGAAGGCTGAATTAAACATTTTTGCCTTTAGTCTATTATGATTGTTTAATTGGGATGGACTGGTTGGACCAGCACCATGCCATCCCGGACTGTCATAACAAGGCATTTACTTGCTTGGATGAGGAAGGGAATCCAAAAACAGTCTAAGGAATTCCCAAAGCTATTGCTACCAGAGAAATCTCATCAATGCAGCTGAAGAAGTGCTACATAAAAGGTTGTCAATTATTTCCAACCCATGTGGAGGAAACACCCAAGGATAAGGTGTCAGGTATTGGAGATCATGCGGTACTAAAGGAGTTTGAAGATGTTTTTCAGGAGGTACCAGGATAACCTCTGAAAAGAGATATTGACTTCTCTGTAAACTCGATGCCTGGAGCAGCTCTAGTATCAAAAGCTCCTTACATAATGAGTACACCAGAGCTGAAAGAAATGCAATTGCATCTTAAGGAGCTTCTAAATAAGGGGTACATATGCCCAAGCATGTCACCTTAGGGTGCCCTGGTTCTATTCATGAAGAAGAAGGACAGAACGCTGACATTGTGTATCGATTTTAGACAATTGAACAAGGTAACTGTAAAGAACAAGTATCCTCTACCGATGATTGATGACCTCCTTGATCAGTTGAAGGATGCGAATATCTTTTCAAAGATAGACCTCAAGTCAAGATAGCACCAGGTAAGGATTAAGGATGAAGACATCAACATGAACACCTTTAGAACAAGGTATGTATGGTCATTACGAGTTCACAGTGGTGTCATTTGAGCTGTCAAACGCAATTGTTGTTTTTATGTGCTTGATGAATGGTGTGTTCAGGGAATATCTAGAAACGTTTGTCATAGTCTTCCTGGATGACATTTTGGTGTATTCCAAGTTAGAGGAAGAGCATAAACAAAATCTTAGGATGGTGTTGTGCTAAGAGAGAACCAACTATATGCCAATATGAGCAAGTGCTCATTTTTTTAGGAGCAGATCCATTACTTGGGGCATATTATTTTGAAATATGGGATAGCGGTAGATCCTAAAAATATTGAGGCCATCAGAGAATGTGACAGAAGTTAGATCCTTTATGGGTCTAGCTAGTTATTACAGAAGGTTCATCGTAGGGTTCTTGAGTTTAGCTTACCCTATCACTTCCTTACAAAGGAAGGAGAATAAGTTTCAGTGGACAAAAGATTGTGAGAAAAGTTTTCAGCAATTGAAGCAATTGTTAACCAGTGCTCTAATATTGGGGATCACAAATCCAAATGAATATTTCATGGGATGTGTTGGCGAAGGAAGTCACTCCTAGATTGTAGCAGGAGCAGAGCCCGATGCCCATCAGTTTATGTCACGATTTGTGTATGAAAGGGGTGATCGAATGGAAGTAAACTCGGACAGTATTGTTCCAACTCCGAAACTAGGCCAGGCATGCATGGGGAAGTGAGGTCTTAGACATACTCCAGAAAGTGATTTGTAGTAAAGGTGAGTAGGGAGAAGAATTGTATCAGAGAGATGCAAAGGTCTGTTGTCAACATCAAGTTTCTAGCAGACTATAGGAGAATGCATTTAAACGCGAGATCTTCTT
>JASDQU010751042.1:82196-93657 GCA_032191745.1 Picea mariana | reverse complement strand
CATTGATGATGATTTGGTGAGCTTGGATCTCCTAGGACTTCCCAAGAATTGGGACAGTTATCAAGACCTGTCAATGGAAGGGAAAAATTGCCAGATTGGGAATGAATATGGTCGGATCTAGTGCAGGAGGAGTTCAGATGGAACACCAGAGATGGATCTTCATCAAAGCATGATGATGAAGAGGATTGTGCTTTGGATGCCAAGGCAAGGAAAGGGAAGGGGAAGAAATTCCATTCAAAATCCAAGTCTAAAGGAAAGAAGTTGGATTTGTCCAAAGTGAAGTGTTTTCACTGTCACAAACATGAGCATCTCGCTACTAACTGTCTGCAGAATAAGAAGAAGATCAAGAAGGTTGTTGGAGCTATAGTTGGTGAGGCCCTTGTCTCACAATTTGAACTTGACTTCTCCTTGATCGCATGCATGGCATCAAGTGCATTGGAATCGGTGTGGTATTTGGATAGTGGTGATTCTTTCCACATGACAGGAGATAAGGAGATTTTCAGTGACATGGAGGAGAGAGATCTCAAAATGCATATAGAGATGCGCGACGATGGAAGATACAGAGTGACTGGAATTGGTACCATTACCTTTCAGAGGGAGTCAGGTAAACCATTTCAATTGAAATATGTTATGCATATTCCAGGTCTAAAGAAAAACTTAGTCTCAGTCACAATGTTGGAGGACAGAGGCTATGATGTTGTTTTCAGTGATGGAAAAGCCAGCCTGCGGCATAAAACAACGGGTCAAGTCAAGAAGATAGGGATTCGATTTAAAAATATCTACAAGCTAGAGGTAGATGGTTGCGTTGCCATGATGGGCAAGACAAAAAATTTTGTGAGCCGGGATGAGGGGGAATTATGGCACAGGCGATTGGGCCATCTTCATCATGGAGCCTTGAAAATCATGCAACAAATATCTACTGGAATTCCAATGGGAACACTTTCTCAGTTATATCAGTGCAAGGTTTGCACCATGGGGAAGTATGTAAAGTCCACCTTTCATGAAAAGGAGAACCATGCTTCAGTGATCCTAAAGAGAATTCACACAGATGTGTGTGGACCATTCTCAGTTGCTTCAACAACAAAACATAAGTCCTATGTTATTTTTGTTGATGACTTTTCTCGTAAATGTTGGATCTTCTTCATGCAGAAGAAGGATCAAACATTATCAAATTTTTGCGAGTTTAAAGCATTGGTGGAGAAAGAGTCACGGAAGCAAGTGAAGGCTCTGAGGAGAAATAATGGTGGAGAATACATTTCTAATGAATTCAAAAACTTCTGGAGAAAAGAAGGAATTCGAAGAGAACTCATAGCGCCTCATAAACCACAGCAAAATGGGGTCACTGAGAGGAAGAACAGAATGATCGTGGGTGCAGCACGAGTGATGTTGCATGATCAGGGCCTACCAATGCATTGTGGGCAGAAGAATGAAACACTGTGGTTTATGTGAAAAACCGTTGTCCTCATAGAGTACTTGGCATGAGTACACCTGAAGAAGCTTTCACTGGTAAGAAACCTGATCTTTCTCATTTTAAGATTTTTGGCTCATATGTTTATGTGCATGTGACCAAGAACGCCAGGAAGAAACTGGAGCCGACTGCTGAAGTTGGGATATTTGTGGGGTACACAGAAAAACCCCATAATTATCGTGTGTATTTGCCTAATAGTAAGATGATTGTTATGCGACGAAATATAAAATTCAATGAGGGGAAATCCATGCGGTTGTCTCTTGAGAGGGAGTTGGACTTGCATGCAGAGGAGGAACTATTGGTTCCCAAACATGAGTCTCAAAATGTGGATCAGCCACATGAGCAGGTTCATGGAGTGGAGGAATCCACTCACGCAAAGCCATCCATCAGAAATGGAAAAAAATGCACCATAGAAGGTGATAGATTGAGACTAGATGTTGCACAGAATGTAGGAGCCCCTACTTCACATCGGATATAGAGACAATCTACTGATCGATTTACTGGATACATGGATCTCATGAGAAAATGTATTGTGACTGAACCATATTCCTTTCAGGAAGCAGTGCAGGATCCCACTTGGGTTGATGAAATGGTGGAGGAGTATGACTCCATTGTCAAAAACAGTGCATGGGAAATTGTCCCAAGACCGGTCGACAAATCAGTGGTAGGTTTGAGATGGATCTACAAGGTAAAGTAAGTTGTTAATGGGAGTATGGAGAAATACAAGGCCAGATTTGTGGCCCGGGGCTTCTCACAGATCGATGGGATAGATTATGATGCGACCTTTACACCTATCACAAGGTACTCTTCCATAAGATCCATCTTTTCACTCTCAACGCAGATGGGCTGGCGCATTCATCGGATGGATGTAAAAACTATGTTTCTCAATGGGATCGTTGAGGAAGAAGTGTACATAGAGTAGCCTGAAGGATTTGAGATCTTCAACAACGAGTCCCATGTGTGTCGACACAAAATATCATTGTATGGGCTGAAGCAATCACCCTATGCTTGGTACACTCGGATAGACAACTATTTCACCAGACTGGGCTTCACCAAAAGTGAAGCGGATGCAAACCTATACCAAATTGTGGTGGAGGGTAAGATTTTAATCATTGTTCTTTATGTTGATGATTTAATACTGACTGGTGATGAGCAGCTGATACACTCATGCAAGGAGGACCTTGCAAAGGAGTTCGAGATGAAGGATATGGGCCTCCTTCATTATTTCCTTGGATTGGAAATATGGTAGTGATATGGTGAAATTTTTGTGTCTCAAGGCAAGTATGCAAGGGAGATACTGGCTAAGTTTCACATGGAGGGCTGCAAACCCATGGATACTCCTCTTCCAGGAAACTAGAGGAAAGAGGATGCTACTTATGGAGAGGTAGTGGATGCTACTGTCTATCGACAGTTAGTGGGTTCGCTAATGTATCTAGTGAACACGAGACCAAACATTTGCTATGCGGATAACCAGCTGATTCAAGCGATGGTTAAGCCTACCAAGCTCTTTTGGAAGGCGGGTAAGCATGTCCTGAGATACCCGAGGGGCACATATGAGTATGTCTTATGGTACAGATAGATGGATGAGGTGAAGTTGTTGGGCAGGCAGCCCAACGGACATAAAGAGCACATCAGGGGGGATATTTAGTATCGGATCTACAGTTGTTTCTTGGTACAACAGGAAGCAGATATCTGTGACCCTTAGTTCAGCGAAAGAGGAATACATGGCATCAAGTCAAGATGCATGTGAGGCTATCTGGATGAGAAATATCTTGGTTGGTTTGTTTGGTTCTCATTTAGATCTGACAATGATTCATTGTGATAATTAGAGTTGCATTAAACTCTCGATTAATCTTTTGTTTCATGATAGATCTAAGCATATAGATATTTGGTATCATCATATCAGATATTGTGTGCAACAGAAGATCATGTTGCTTCAGTACATTCCTACGGAAGATCAGGATGCAGACATTCTGACGAAGGCGCTCACCAGGAGCAAATTCGAATACCATAGAGACAGGATCGGAGTGAAGGATAATCCCCTTCTTGCTGAGAGGGAGTGTTGAGATTCAACAAGAAGATCCTAGTGAAAATTATGCACCTACATTAGGATAGAGCCTCAGGCTATTTTTAGGTGGAAGTCTAATTTTAGATGATGAGCAAATTCTATTTATAGATGATGAGAAAATTCTATTTATAGATGATGCCTATTTATAGATGGTGAGTGAATTATATTTATAGATGTATGTCGACTATTATTATCCCTTAATAATAGTTGGACAATAAATATTATCCTATTCTCAATGAGCACTTGGAAATAGTTAACTGAAGTGGAAAATCAATTAGCTATAGGAAATTTGAGTTCAAAGGTTGACTGGTGGGACATGCAAGTCGAATTAGTTGTAACTGAGTGATTCAAAGTTGTAACGAAGTTGGACGTATAGTTATGTGAGTTGTGAAGTAGTTTAACTCAGTTAAGTGAGTTAAGATCAATTGTACTAGTTGTAACTGAACTTACACTAGTGAGAGATCAATGAATTAATTATTAATTAATTCGCAATCAGTGGTCTCACATGCAACTGAAGATTTACCACTGTTAACTACATGCATGTCAGATCCAGTGGAGACCCAGTTGAGATAACAGGTGAAAGGGACAGTTTGACTATCAATTGTGACATTAGTGAGTGCACTCATGCAACCACACACACAGTGGATGTGCCCATGAGGAATGTGTAGCCTAGGAAAGAGGGATTCATTCATTGCAGGTATTTCCATTAGCAGGGATTGCGCAGAGGAGGCAGGCTTCCCGGAAGCAGTAAATTAGCACATGAATTTGTCAATTTTTGTATGACAGTGTGAGACGATTGTATATTGTACTGAGAGCTCTTGGATTAGATTTTTGTATGAGATTGTTTCATGATCCATGCTATATACATAATATATGATAGTGGGGTTTTTAGCTTTATGCTTTCCCGGTAAAACATCTGTGTTATGTGTGATTGATCTTTCTTCTTGATATTGCAATTGGCGATCGTGTTTTAAATTCCGCAAGAATATTTGTAGAAGCGATTCTTTATTTAACAGTGGCATATAATTGTTAGATCAGTAGAATCCAGGCAATACATAATTTGTATTAAAATTTCTACATGTTATATGGAATATTCTACCAATCAGAATTTAAGGCTTAGAAAGGACTGTAACATCAGAAGTGAAGATAATGGTAGCTCAACGTCGACATTAGATGTGGATTTTTTTACACCAATGATCTCTTCCCAGCCTGTGTCGTTTTCTGATCTGGAAGGTCGTTTCCCCCAGTAGTCTCAGCTAAATTTCAGTTTCTTGATGGAAATCAGCAAGATCAATCACCTAAAGACCAGGATGCAGTGGAAGAAATGATACGTGATTGTTATTTTATACATATGTTGGAAGATCCCTTTACGGCTTTGCTAGAAACAATGAACAGTCCTAATATTTCTATAAGTCTAAAATTCAAATATTTTTGCAATTTATTAAATGAGTCGTTGATGAACAAGTTTTGGAGAAAACATGTGCAAAGCAAACGAGCAGTGGATAAAATGCTAGCCTGGTTGCATTGGCATTTTCATTTCACTTGATTGGAATTTTCATTTCAATAGTTAGGATAGGTAGGTGAGAGTAATCTTGATGATCAGGCATTTTCACATTCAATTTCTGAATAAAGTATTCAGTTAGATTTTTAGCAGTAGGTCTGGCATTCAATATCCAGGAAAAAACAAGGTACACACCTGCTATAGGAGAATCCCATGGATGAGGCACTGGGACTACGCATTATTTGCTACCTCACAAGGAGGGTAGCATCCCCAGTTAGAGGCTATGTTATCACCATAACAATTTCTTGGAATCCAAGTCTCAAGATTTGGTAGAACGCTAAATCAATATAGAGAAGGGTTAAACTAGCAAGCGAGAGAACATCTAGTGGACAGGGTTAAAATTGGTGGAGACATAGAAGTAATGGGACACGACAGACCGTAGATATTGAAGCAGCCCATATCGATGGCCAGAACACATATCGGGCGATGAAGTAGCACAAAATATAATTGTTAGAGGGTGGGTTGGGGAAAATACCATGGTTTCATTCTAATGACTCGTGGCACCCTCAGAGGTACATCTGGGAGAAAAACGGGTAAGCGCGAAACCGCCCAACCATGCCCCGATGTCACGNGTGTGTGGAAAGGGAAAGGTGACGGTCGGTCAAATCACCTCACGCCACTCGTTCAGGTACTTTGCGCCTGTGCGATGTCAAGTAAGCACTGCCAGATAACTAACTCAAAGGCTCATCATTCGAAATAGATTGTCAAAATGTGATAAACCAACGTACCTGCAAGTACTCTTGTCAGTGGTTCATGATTGGCACTCAATTACGATTTTCATTCAAGACATGGTTTATGTTACTCTGTTTTGGGTGATTAATGTTCTATTTCAGAAGAGGGTAATCACAAGTCGAAGTATTCAACTAAGGAAGACAAGTTCATACTTTCCGTAAAACCAGGAAAGATGGATACAACATACCAAGTAGCCTTTAGCGAACCAGGATTTTCAACTAATATGACAAATTCATCAACAAAGAAGAAAGAGAAGTTGGTCGCGCAAATATTAGCAACAAAATTTCATACGAAGGCTGTGGACGAACCATGGTCAGACGGAGAAATTAAATTAAATATCATCATGAAGGATTTAATCATCAACGATTATGCAGTCGAACACCATGCGCGAGCTTTCAAGAGGAAATGGAGCAAGCATCAGAAGGCAGTAGTAAAAACTGAAGCAATCGAAAGCGTTGGAGAAAACCAACCTGCTTGGCTTAATACGTTAAAAGAAGAAATTGCCAAGCTTAAGTAGATTGCAGGTTAAATTTAGTATGTGCCAGAGAATTTTGCAATAATATTGACAAGTGGCCTTCAAGGCAGAAAAACTCAGATGTGTTAGTTTTGTTTTGTAATGTCCTCTATAAATAGGAGTTTGGTTGTTGTACATTGTTATTTTGTAACTGACAGATATTTTTAGAACTTTGGGGAAGATGATTCGTTTTGAATCCCGGATGTAATTGATCTATATATGTTATTATGAAGATAGATGAAGGGTGAGATGAAGAAAAGAGGGGTCTGCCCTCTTAGTAGAAAGACTTTGTAAAATCCTAGAACTAAAGTGAATATACAATGTAGAAGCAAATTTTTGAATTGTTTATGAAAAGATTCTAATTGGCTGTGATATGAGTTCTGTCTTCTTTCGTAGTGTGTATTTCTTGTGTCTTTGAAATCCCATTTACAATTTCCTCTTTTAAATTGGATATTTAAAAGTCTGGAATTCATCTGATGATGCTCTAGACTTAGCAATTTAAATTCATGTGTGTATTTCTTCCTAACTAATTCAGAATTCATTTTTTATATGCTCTGATGCAGTTATGTGTTTTCATTTTCCCTCTTTCACCATGCAAATTTCAATTTAAACTCAGACTCATTGCCTTATTTATCCTTTTCCTCTTGATAGTTCCAACGATTTTTCACTGCTTTATTCATTTCTGACTCCATAACCCAAAGTCACCTCCATTTCTTCAACAACTTTTTAATACCCCCAAAAACAAACCAAATCTAGCCAACGATTTCCAAAGAAATATCAAGTGACATGAGAGAGCCCTCTCTGAGTTGAGCAGGCTAGTGCCTCAGCTCTAAAGCTGGTTGAAACAGTTACCTCTGTTGTTTTTCTATCATTCAGACAAAATTTACAGAGCGCTAACAAGCAGAAAGAAAAATTCCAAAACACCACTGCTTATATTAACCAAGGCCCTTAAAAAATAATAATGCGGAGGAATAATGGTATAAACACCACAAGGTTTAATAAAAAAAATTATTTAAAAAACCTTTTACTAACCTCTCCTTTTAATAAAAAACCTTTTAATAAAAATTCACCTTTTTTTTTAATTGCTTATACTTGAAACATTCACCTCACGACCATGCACAATACAACAAAGTCGATCCACTCACATTTTACACTCATACCATGCAAAATATTTTTCTTGGAGATCGATGATCCTTTCGAGTATATAGACGAGTGCTGAAATATAAATTTTTTAATTTTATAAGGGACCTTTGAAAACGATACTCCCTCCACTAGGAGAGTGCAATGCTGACTTGGTGAGTAGCTCTCCCTTCAAGCAACCCATGCAACCTCTCCAACCCAACGATCTCAACACAACAGTAGACGTTGCTCCCTGCTGCTACTTCCTTGGTTCAAATTTACCATGATTTACCACGATCTTGCACCACGATGAAACACTGATGTTGGATCTAATTTAGAACGTTGATGTTTCGAAATTAGAGCATAGGCTTCACAACCAAAAACTTTAAGATTAGAATAGTTACAAATGCGACCTCCTCACGCTTTGATACCACTTGTTATAATTGCAAATGCGGAAAAACACAATCAACAATCACATAGATTATAAAACACAGAGATTTACGTGGTTCACCCAAACATTGGGCTACGTCCACCAAGCGAATGCATCGGTTTTCTTATTATTGAGATCAAGGAGATTTACAGTAGCTCACCCATTCATCTCACTGACACTCATGTCTGCCTCTACGGGCTTACATAAATAATGAACAGAACTAGATTAGTTACATAACTATTTTTTAAACTTGTGCGTTCATACCAAATTGGTAGATTTGGTTGAACATACTACTACAAAGTAGGCTCCACTAAATCTGCTCATATCTACCGAATCTGGGAATTTCGTTGGCATATTCAACACAACAACCAATAAAATCAACGATTGTATCAATGTGTCAACTCTTTTTAACTTGGCGGCTAGGTTGGTGTGGCGTCTCCATCTCATATGGTGGATTTTATATGGCTCATATGGAACCCACGATTTTTAACCAAATGCNGCCACTTTTACGCATTCGATGGGATATGCATGAATTCTCAGTAAAGGGTGTCCCAATCACGTTTTATTCTAAAATATGATGTCATTGCTCTTTTTAACCACTTGGTCATTAAAATATGATTAATAAAAGGAGGTGGCCCCTTTTATAATATAAAATTTGATATGACCCTTCATTTTTCCTTGATATGATGGAACCACGTAAATATTGTTGCATTGGCGGATTTTGACATAGGTTTTGTCTGAAGCATGATTTAATTGCACTTTGTCACTGAATTTATCCTTGCATGTCATGGAGTGACCCTATTTTTTCCACGTTTACTAGTTAATGTGCCTGCATGACACTTCAACAATTGATTTTTTGCTTATAACTCGACCTTTTTCTAGAACTTCAACATGGCATGTCAATCACATATGATTACGCTCAATTTGAGCCCTTGTATTTTCGGCCCTGGGACCCTCTGCATCGGGTTTGTGACTGCTTAGGAAGATGTGATATGCTACGAATTTTGAGACTACCATGTTGAGAACTGTAACATGAAAAATGCACCAAGGCCAAGAAGATGCATACAGACTCTAAACACGTGACCATGTGTAAAATGACATAGGTGAGCAAGACCATGGGACATATTATCCCTACATACTGTGATGACCACTACAAAGAATCTGGCTCCATAAAACCACGTATCCCAATAGATCCACTTCAATATTTCCAATCCTATCTAAGACAAAAGGAAATTAGAGTGGGGACTAGAAGGACTAGGCATGGCCGACCACAAAGGCCTAGGATACCATATACAAAAGCATCCACATGGCCTACAAGGCTTTTGACTTGTATCATCCTAGGCTTATAATAGTGTAGCCAATAAAAACATAGGGTACATCCCCAAGAGGTAGCAACTAGCTCCAACTGCGAGACACATGCTCTTCTTGGGAGGATGTGAGAACCCTATCACAAATAGAATCAAATGAAAAGAGAGGGAATGGGACATGAGGTATTATCCCTTCCTATAAAACATAAATAAACCAAAATAAAATGCATTTACCTTATGAAATGAAATAAAAATGAGAAGTAAGAATCTAAGTTAATGCTCACAACAGAGAGCTTATTCAAAGACAAACCAAAATTTCAACTAAATTTACTATAATACATAATGCCCCTGATAGCATCATACATCACCTGGGTAGTAAAGCTTGAGAATTTTCCTATTGACAAGTAAAGGAAGATTCTCGCCATCAAAATGGATGAGATAGAAAGAATTTTTTCATGATATGTCCTGAAATTGATAAGGATCGAGCCAAAGAATTTCAAATTTGCCATGATTTTCTATTTTTTCACCTTTCATGTTCCAAAGTAAAACCAAATCACCCTTTCGAAGATCACACTGATGTGTTGATCTAGGTGGATTTTGTGACCAAAAAATTGATGTTCTTAAATGTTTATGAAAAGGACTCCATTGTGAAGAGGTCGATAAGATATTTCCAATGCAACTTGAACAAGCTCAAATGAACATTGTATGCAAATTTTATGGCCTTCGGAGGTTGAAGGAAAAACATGGGCAGAGACTACCATGTGGCATCATCAGGACGTGACATGTGGTTGTATGGATCGTGATGTGGAACTATATGGTCGGTGACATGGCAACTGACTATGTAGTTGATGTGGCAAGGTATGGTGTTAACATGTGACAAGATCTGGTGCTGACACATGGAAAGGTTTGAGAATGCCATGTGGACCTTCTAGAATGTTGGAAACCATAAACATTGTATTATTTAAATAATTATAATCCCATATATTATTTAAATAAAGTGGAGGTCGTGAACCATATGAAGGTTTTATTCATGTAAAGAGGTGATATGAGGATTTCATGGGATTTGAACCATGATTTTCTCCACTAAATACCAAAATTGTAGTCATCAAATAACCATATAATAATCCACATATATCGTTGGGATTTGGCTCTAGCAACTATGGTATAATTATATGCCATGTATGGCATGGAAACAAATCCATAGTTGGTGTCATTTTTGTTGTCATCGATGTGTCGAATTCGAATTGAGATTCATCATCAGGGCTAATCGTCAAATGTAAGCATGCTGATCTTGATCGATTAATACAGGTGTAGGACAATTTCTTTTTTTAATTTTTATTAAAAAATTTACTAAGTCAGTCATCTATAAACCCTAATTTTAATTATAGAGCTAATTAATTAGAATATTCAATTAAATTATTAAGTCAATAAAACAATTGCTACATAAGTATATCATAACTAATATTGATAATAGTATACCTAGCAGGATCTAAGGTCTTAAATGATTAAAAATGATTGTTTAAATTATGTGGTAGGGTTGTTTAATGCTTTTTAGGGTTTTTATGTAGTTATGAATGATTTTAGTAGTGTTAATTTATGTTGTAGGTTTTTATTAATGTTATTAGGGTTTTAAGTAATAATTTAATCAGACCTTTAATATAAGTAGGGGTTATGTAAGTACTGAAAATAGTATAAATATATATCTTAATTAAAAATAAGTATAGGGTTTAAGATTTAGGATTAGGGTTATTTATGATTTAGGGTTTTTAAAGTGTTGATAATAGTAAAAATATAGAGCTTAATTAATAATAAGTATAGTTGTTTTAGGGTTTTGAGATTTAGGTTTTTTAAGATTTAGTTTTTAAGTGATTTAGGATTTTAAGTATTGATAATATTATAGAACTTAATTAATAATAAGTATAGTATTTATAAAATATTTTTAATTATGGAATTTATGATTTAGTGTTTTTTTATTTAGTATTTTTAAGTATTGATAAGTTTCTAGTAGTAATAAGACTAGGTTAGTTGGACCTCTAAACCTATGAACTAATTCAAAAAAGAAATTGAAGCAAGCAAGGAAATTCATACCTGATTTGATCTATGAGGGTCCATATTAATTTTTGTTAATCAAGTATTCGATGACCATAAAAACTGGTTCAAATAATATTGAACCATCAAACCTTTATTATTTAAACAAATGTATTTTACCACTGTATTATATGGTTCATATTGTGAAGAATTGCCTTGGTATTTTTATAAATG